>JARUHE010351179.1:0-10074 GCA_031471125.1 Archaeomysis grebnitzkii
ACAAAATCTATAGAAACTTTTTATTTTTAATCAAGCAAAGTTATTATTTAAGAAAAAATTGTAAATTAAAAAAACTTCAACATTTACCTTCACGTCTTATAAAAATAGTTAGTTTGAGCTATAAAACATAATTTTTTAAAGAAAATATAATAGATTTTTTTTATTTAAACAAAGTTATTATTCAGCTCAATATCTATAAACTTTGCACAATAAAAAAACTGAAACCAAAACCAAAAATAAAAAGCTTTAACATTTACATTCACCTATATATGACAGGCTGACCGACGCATGTCGATTGTAATGTGGTATCCGTATGATGGATACACTAATAAACTTTGTTTTAAAATTTCAAATAAACTCATAATGGCTATGATAAAATTAATTGTTCATTAAAATAAAAAAATTGACATTCAATTGAAAAATAAATTATGCATATTGTTGAGAATGACCATACAAGCAATTGTTTTTCAGGGTATATTCTTTCGTCTGGTATACAATTTATAAAAAAAATTCAAATGGTCGAAAAATAGTACACAATTGAGTAAATGCATTTTTGGAAGCGATTTGATAAAAATGAAAAAAATATTTATTTATGGACATATTTTCAAAATTTAAAGAGCATTCTAATGAAAAAAAAATATTAGTCTACTTTTAAAAACAAGTCCACAAATAAATAACAACCAACAATCAAGAGTAACTGATAGAGTTGTACCTTACGTCTCCGCTAAAAAAGTGCAGCCAATGGACTAGGAATAGTTAACTTGTGAAACAAAGAAAAACAAACCTGGAGATAATTTCTCATCTCTGATAAAAAGGTAACAGGTGTTCTATTCTTCAAATAAGAGTCTAAATTTCTCTTGAATTCAGGTGGTTCTATCATAATTGAAGGGTTCATGCCCAGCTTGGGGGATGTTGCAATTTCTGGTAGAATGTCAACCTTCAGGTTTGGTGTGAATGGATCAGGCAATCTCATTGTCCTTGGAAATGCAGATAAGATGAGATTTCTCATTTGAATGCAATTTGGTGGAATAACATCACAGAAACAGTGATGATATTCACATAAGAATTCTGGAAAATCATGTAACAGTACAAGTAACACTCTTAATGTGCCTTTGTACAATTGACTAATAGGTTTTGCAAGTTCACAATTTCTAAGGAATGGTTCCATGAAAACAAATAAATCTAGCAATAGCATTGAATACAAGGTCCATCCTTTTTGATTAGGAGTTATAACCAACATTCTCCCAATAAAGACTCTATGGCTGATCATTTCTAGCCATGCATAAGCAAACCCCGGACATTTGCATGGTCTTAAAAGATGCAAGGTCTGTGTAAATGCCATTAAAACAGGTAGATTAATAGACTCTAGAATAGTCTCTGGTGCATTCAATTCCAAAAAAAGCATTATGAGAATTCTGTGATAAGGCAGTTGTTGGAAGTCAGTCGAGTTGGTTTCAATGTCGTGCATCATGATGCCACAAATCAATCCTAGAACCTTGTTCAAAAGGTTTATTTTGGTGGTTGGATTGGTTGCCTCGCCTGAATGTTTGACAAGAAGAGCAATGAGTCTTACAAATGGGTCAGTGGTTTGGAAACACTTATTTCGAACATACTGTTGGGTGGGATCCAACAGATTGGTCACACAAATGTCTCTACAGATTGTGATGCAAATCCTGAAAAATCTTGTGATGTGATCACGAGTCTTCAATATGCCATGAACATCCATCTGCTTTATGAATAGTTGGAACACAGATATAGAACCATGACCAGCATTGGGCGAGTGATACATTTGGATCCATTCTCTCAACAAAACATCTGTTTTATCCTGAAGGGTCGGAGGATCGTTGAAGTCCTTGGCCTGCGACACCCCAGAATGGAAATGGAAACAACAAGCAGCTTGGCTGCTATTTAGATTTGGTGAATTTAATGATGGCAGTCCAATATGATCTGTTCCAAGTTGTTTTAATCGTATGTTCTCTAGAAGCTGAATCAATTTATCTGGACCCAATCTAGTGGCACTATATCTGTTCATAGCTTCCAAGGTCATGGAAAGATCTTGTTCTCCCATTGGACTCCCATTTGGATGATCTTCCACAAGATATAACTGAAAATACAAATGATTGGAAACATCAAGAAAACCATAAGATAGGCTGTTATTTTCAAAATTAGTAGCCAATGTAGGAATAATGATTCAGGTCTCAAGAATTTTTATATAAATTATATAAAAAAAATAATGGAAAAGATCATATGTGAATAAATAATTTTATCTTATATGCTATTCATATACAATTAATTTCTACCCATTGGCATTTAAATAAGAATAATATAAAAACAGGATCACAGTGACCATGTTTCACATGTAATAACATTTTTTTTGACAGAATTAATTACTGTAGTTCAACAACAATAAAAATTCAATTTTTTTAGAACATAAACTTGAATATGAAAATAAGTACACAATTTTTTTTTCATAAAAACCATTGCATCTCAATAATTACAAAGTTATTTTCAACACATGCCTCGTAGTAATTGGGACTGAACACTTCATAACTCTTTATTTGAAATATAAATATTCACTGTGGGTCAACAAACAAAAAACTTAATATTTTGAATACGTTTACCACACCTTGAAGAGCGAAAGTAAGACCTTATTAGAGCTTTGTTCTGTCATGCTGGACAAAAACTAGAGCCAAAATAAACCTCTTGCTTACTTCTTAACACTAAAATTATAGGCTCAAAAAGTGCTTGAAATGCATATTGTATAACAAATGTATTTACATAAAAATTTAATAATACTTTTTATTCTAGATAAATAATTCTAACTAGCCATAGATGATGACCTGCAATCTCGCATGGCTATAATTCAATATTTATTTTATTAAATTAATTACTCCTGGTAATGTTGGTTAGATAGTCATTATAAGCAACTATTGTTCAATAAAACTCTTTTTGATTTTATAACTTTTTAAGTTGGGTTTTTAAAAAAATTACACTTGGCAATTTTGATTGCATGGTCGTAAAACAACTTTTCTTCAACAAATTTTTTTGTATCTTTTTAAACAAAAAACTTTTAACTTTTGTTCAAAGTTTTTTAGGAGTTAAAAATTGAAGGTCTTTTGGCTATAACTCCGTAAATATTGATTTTTGAAAAAAGAATACTTCTGATCGTATTGGTTGGATGGTCATTATAAACAACTTTTATTCAATAAAATGTTCTGTAACTCTTCAAATAAATTAAAACTTTAATTTTTAGGTGAAAATTAGGCTATTTCTATAACATTCTATACTTATAACAATATTGACTGGAAAGTTAAGACAAACCACTTTTGTTTATGGAAGTTCGCTGTAACTCTTAAAATAAAGTTGTTTAACACTAATCGATTTCCATGTGCAGACGACAACGACGACGGAAAATTAAAACCTATATAGAGCTTTATCCTAACGGAACGCTCGATAAAAATAACAAATAAAAAAAATTAACGTTTACTTTCACCTAAATTGTGAACGCGAAACACGCCCGACAACGACGGACTGACCCACGCATTTCGATTGTAATAGGGTATCCGTAGGATGGATGCCCTAATAAACTAAATTGTTAGCACTTAAAAAGAAAGTGAACACAAAAAGAATAAAATGAAACGACATTAAAAAGTAATTATAGACATAATAAGGAAATTAAGCATTCATTATTGACGATCGAGGACGTGTTGATTGAATTCAGAGAGGAATAATTAAGTTTATTTCCCATCAACTCTCAAATGAAGCGACGTCTAAGGTTCAATGCAATAAAGGCTTCCCATAGAAGTTGCTAATAAATCAATTGAAATTTCTCCTTTGGGTTTAACTTCAAGGTTGTGTGGTTGTACTGTCATCCAAGCAGATTTATAATTCGGATGGAATTAATTATTAACAACCTTCCTATTCCGTATTCATTAAATGTGTCGACGTTATATGCATGCAAGATTTAACTTAGTTTCTTCAATAACTTTAATTGCGATTACGCTGAGGTTAGAACTTTATTTTTTGTGTACGATAGATTGAAAACTAAAATGCATCGAATCTCAATGGAAACCAAGTTAAATTATTTGTCTGCCGAACAATGAAGAATATATAAATGTGCTACAAATAAGGCAATTCAATTAAATAGCAAAGCCATGTTCATTAAAGCTGATAACATAGTCAGGGACTTCAAAACACAACCAAATCGAGAATCTATATTTCAAGGGGTTACATTCAAAATACAGTTTCAAGGTGAACACAGGGGCAAAATTGTCGACTATTGCATCAACCTCGTGTGTCATAAGAGAGGTTATTGAAATTTGGACGTGAACGACAGTCTTAAGAATTAAAATTTTTGAGCCTACCGAATAATTATTCAAAACTAGCCATAGCCAGCAATCTCGTGTGAACTGAACCCCGTTTTCTGCTATAACTTGATAAATGTTGAACTTATGAAAAATAATCTTGGTAGTATAATAAACAACTTTTCCAGCAAAAATTTATTTTTTATTTTTTCTGAAATTTAGGCAATGTCCAAAAATTCTGTTTAAATAAATTGATTTTGGAAAAAATTGAACTCTTGATTATACTAGTACAAAAACTATGGATTTACAAATAAAATCTTAAACCATAATAATTCAGAAAATTAAATTGATAAAATATAATTTCCCTAATAAAATAAGTATTTTTTGTACGTATTTGAAAAAGTCGTTCATTTAATAATAATTTCCTGTTAAATTTAACTTCAAAATAATTTTGGGGAAACTTTGTCAAACTTTAATTTAATTTACGAAACAATTCAATTAGAATCTCTTCAGACTATTGAAGAACTTGGTTTCACTTTAATGTAGAATTATTAAATTAAAACCATTAGAGTATTTAAATAAAAAACATTTTATTTAGATAAGTTGTCAAATAAAAATTATTTTAAATCAATATTTTGCATCTCAAATCAGTTTTTGTTTAGCGTTTATGTACAACCTCTGCACCAACCATCGAACATACCTTACGTAGGCATTGGATTAGAAACGTTGAGACTATTCAAAACACCCGATTCAAATATGCTAGTCATGAGGTAATTTTTTTTAAAACTCATTATAAACAAAAGCTTTTTCAGGGACATTGATGTTAATTTTCGAATAAGAACTTTGATAAAAGGAAAATTGTCATCTATATCAAATTTTACTCACCAAAAAAACTTTGTATTTCATATAAAAAGCGAACACGTAATAATTAATGTATTGAAATACTTACGCTATTTACTTTTTTAATTTTTATAGCTGACATAAGAGATTCTAAAGATTGTATTTAATCTTCCACAACATTAAAATAAAATTCAAATTTCTAAACTTGAGTCCATTTTCAGTTAACCAAATATTCCAGAGAATGTCAAACTACCATTTGTTCGATTTGGCGAGGTGCAAATTGTTTTTCACACATCATGCGACACCGGTTGAGACGAAATGACGTCATTTGGTTGAGACGAGATGAAGTCATTTGGTTCGAACAAACAGCACGAGCTGAAAAGCAGGACTTAACCCAATCAAACAATGGTGAATCAAGAAACCCTTAGCCTTAAAACTATACACTATAATGTATAAGAAAAACTTTATGGAACCTTTAGGATAATAATTATTAATACTAACCTACCAGTGTTTGTTTTGATCAAGCATCGTCTGCTAGATATACTATACTTCAAAAACATTTCGAGCCCCCGTTTCAGGCAGGACGAGGTTGTAAAAGAACATAAAGATTAACATTGTAAGGACATCATCATAAATGTAGACCTGAAGCGATCAGTACTCGCTCCTAAAACAGCTCTGGTGAGCGAGTTCTGACCTCTCACCTGTACCCACCTTCGTGAGAGGGCATGATGATTGGGTGTGGGTGGAAGGTGACCCTGGGGGGCGACGGGGTAGGGGTGGCGGCGTTGGCGGAGGTGGGTGTGCTGGTGGACAGGCTGCCACTGCTGGCCGTGAGTGAGGACGTGCGCAGAGGCATCGAATCCGGGAGGGGCTCCGAGGTGTGCAGGGGCGCCCCCGGGTCATCGGGATCCTCAGTCTCATTCATGACGACCAAAAACAATTTCTTATTTGTCCACTTTATTATTTTGTTCTTTTATTATTTTATTTTCACTTTATAATGTCTTTTATTTCCTCTTTATAATTTTTTCACTTTACTTCAACTTTGGAATTCTACAAAAAAAAACGATCACTTTATTACAAAGTTATAAATCTGTTCTGGTTTTGGGTAAACTCAAACTTTTTTTGATGGCACTTTATTATTCTTTTCCAACGGAATCCAATGCCACAGTTTATTTATTTATGCATGTGCATCTGTAGCCATTTTAGACGCGACCTATAATAACGATATGCAGACGAACAATTTATTAGTCTAAAATAAGAAGTAACTGAAATTTTTTATTTCTTATTTTTGGCAATAACCAACAAATTGCATCAAAATTATATTAGCATAATTTTTAGTTGAATGGGGCGCTTATTTCTTGAACTATAGTACAAATACGAAACATAAATTTAGATTTAACCACCTTACATACAAAAACAAATTCAAGGAATAGCGACACAATTTGACTAGAAGTTGGCAAGAAAATACTAAAATGAAGATGGAGAAACACTAATGAGATGGAAGTGTTTTCGCCAATACATTGAAACCTTCTAGCCCTTCTGGAAACTTAGTTTTGAAAAAGTGGAGGTTGGCAAAACTAGACGAAATCATTTTGTTATTGAAACTAAATTTTGTGGCAACTGTTTATTGGTTAGAGATTTGTTTTATAAGAAATACAAAAAACGTTAATAGTACACGCGTATTCAGATTATCAATTTCTTTGAGTTTACACCACAAATTAAATTTGAATTTTTTTATAAACATTAAGCGACTGTTGTAAATATATTACCTTGCCTCGAAATAATTGCAACGATGTATCCAAAAATTAATAATTCAATTTTAAAGTTTTTTTTTCTCAAATTTAACGGACTTCGAGATTCATCTGAATTTTAAGACATGTATCTATTAAATTAACATTAAATGCTGCTGTAAGTAATTACGAATTGTTTATTTGAAAAAGTCACTAGAAGTTATAAATAAATATTCAAAAGCATAAGAAAAAAGTTGAAGTTATCAGAAAAATGGATTCAATTTTAACCACGTGGTGAGTCAAAGAATCGCCATTTTTGTTCATAATGTTTTAAGCAACATTGAAAATTTACTTTAGAAAAAGTCTGTTTATAAAATGAAATCTATAAAAAATAGCAATAGCCGATATTTGAAATGAACAGAAAGGTCAACTTGATTGAATATCGATCGAGTATCTCGGACAAAGGTAATCTCGGGATGATTTATTCACACATCTTCAGGTGGAAAACTTGTTTCGTAAATTTATTTACACTGTCATAGGCCTACAATGCCACGGTTTCTGATCTAATTTAGTATTCATTTGTAATCATACTTTGGGTCATTTATTTATTACGCCATCGACATATTCTAATTTCGGTTTTATTAAAACGAGGGAGTGATAGGATTTGATAGATTTTGTTATGTTGCTTCGATCTCACTCAAAGTGAAAATGATGAAAGAATCAACATGTTCATAAATCTGTTTCATAGATCGTCTCGACCATTAATCAGGTGAAAATAAATGATCATTATGCAATGCATCGTAACTATGAGGCGGAAGGTCATTCAATACAATTAATCAAATAGTTGCGTTTTTCAATCAGATTTTTAAATTCTTGATTGTATTGATTTGATAAGAAAATGCTTCAAACATTGATTGTCAAGCAAGGGTTGCTATGGTCCGAACACCAACGTCATCGGATCAGCCGACTTAACAACATGCTAATATATGGATCGACAATAGCACAAGTGAGGTAAGCTATGTTATTTAATTGAGTTACCTCACTTGTGCTATTGTCGATCCATATATTGATCAACAATAGCACAAGTGAGGTAAACCTTATGTTACTTGGATGAGAATTACCTCGCTTGTGCTATTGTCGATCCATATGCAAAAGAGAATGTTGACAAACTAGCCATAGATGACCTGAAATCTCGCGTGGCTGTAATTCAATATTTATTTTATGAAAATAATTACTCCTGATAATGTTGGTTCGATGGTAATTGTAAGCAACTATTGTTCAATAAAACTGTTTGATTATAACTTTTTTAAGTTGGGTTTTAAAAAAAAATTACTCTTGGCAATTTTGATTGGTCATAATAAACAACTTTTCTTCAAAAAACTTTTTTTTATCTTTTTAAACAAAAAACTTTAAACTTTTGTTCAAAATTTTTTAGAGTTTAAAAATGAAGGTTTTTTGGCTATAACTCCGTAAATATTAGTTTTTGAAAAAAGAATACTTTTGATCGTATTGGCTGGATGGTCATTATAAACAACTTTTCTTCAATAAAATTTTCTGTAAGTCTTCAAATAAACTAAACTTTAATTTTTAGGTGAAAATTAGGCTATTTCAAAAAATCCTATTTTTGGCTATAACTATAAATATATTTTTTTTAAAAAAAATACCTTTGACAATATTTGTTGAAGTCCTAACAAACAACTCTTGTTCAACAAAATTATTTGTAACTCTTCAAATAAAAAACTTTAAACTTTTGCTCAAATTTTTCAGAGTCCAAAACACTATTTGACTAACTTTTTAAGGTGGGGTTTTCAAAAAAAATTACTCTTGGAAATTTTGATTGGATGGTCATAATTAACAACTTTTCATCAATAAATTTTTTTGTAACTCTAAACAAAAAACTTTAAACTTTTACTCAAAATGTTTTAGAGTTAAAAATTGAGGGTTTTTTAAAAAAAAAAATAATTATAACAATATTGGCTGGAAAGTTAAGACAAACAACTTTTGTTTATGGAAGTTCTCTCGAACTCTTAAAAAAAAATTGTTTACCACTAATTGATTTTCAGGTGCGGACGATGACAACGAAGACTACGGAAAAATAAAACCTATATAGAGCTGGAGGAATCTTTGAAGGATGATTCCAACCATCAGAACATTGCGGTTGAACAGTACTTCGAGATGAATCATTGATAGGTGTTAAGACGAAAGGTTATGAACTGGATCGACAATAGCACAACTGAGGTAACCCACACTCAAATAATAGAACTTACCTCACTTGTATTATTACCGATCGAATTAATCAAGCAATTGCCCAATTAAAAATTTACAACAATAACAAAAAATAAAAAAAAAACAACACTGCAAGAGAACATGTATGTCACAAATGTAGGCATGGAACATAATGTTTCCAATTTTAAAAGATTGTTCCATTTCAATTTTCTTTGAATAAAATTAATGTTTTAATTATTCCACAAAAATAATAATCATTTGTCTGTCGATGAAAAGTACAAAAATATTAAACTTAAACAACAATAAAAATAATATTTTCAATTAACCGAAATAAGAAAGTCGCGCTCGAGTTTGATAAATTCGATTTAGCACAAACGTCCTAACGAGAGTGGGGCGGACCAACAGAAGGACAACCTTTCCTCTCGAGAGGTGAGACCACACTGAGATGTTCCCCTCTCACACCGACCTCAACCACCCCAGAAGCTGAGCTACAAAATCAACAGTTATTTTCCCCCACTTTTTTATTCCACTTGACAGGAAATTTAATTAAATTTTATTCTTGCACATTTTAAACAGTTTAAACTGTAATGCATAGGCAGAAATTAAGTTATATTTACAACAACTTGCTGGTTGAAAAGAGAAGCTCGTAGCACCGGTTATGTAATAATGTAACGTGCATTAAACTTCAACTGAAAAAGAGATTCGTCTACAAGTTCACAATTTCATACTGGAGTCAGGGTAGACGTGGTCATGCGAGACTAAGCTAAGCGCGACCATATTAAAAAACAATTTTTAGATAAAAATGTTATTAAGTTCGTTCACCTAGAATTGAAAGAAATAACAAAACCAAAATTTTATTAATCTAAAAGATAAGTTTTTTATTTCCTATTTACGTAATACCAACGCCGACTCTACTACAGGCCTTTCACATCGAAACCTTAGTTACACAATACGTTTTCGACTCATCTTTTCTT
>JARUHE010351201.1:0-18141 GCA_031471125.1 Archaeomysis grebnitzkii
CTTATATGAGCTTTTTCTATAAGACGGGTAATAGTTTTAACATTATTATCAAATTTATTTAATATATTTACAAACATTTTAGGAATCGAACATGATGTTGCGAAATAAAAATTATATATTTTTCTATTGAACTACGGACATCTGCTGAGACATTTTGTCAGCTTTTGCCAATTTAATCTAGCTTTTGATCCATAGTTCACATATCTGAAGTAGAACCGACACTGATCAATCAAGATATGGCGTTGGTAGATGGGGATGGTGCAAGGAAGGAGCATTTCATTCTAATGTAGTTTGAGGAGCAAACTCTGACCGGAATATGTCTTTAGTTGAGCATATCCTTCACATCTTTTATATAAATTCGAATCTGAAAGCTCAAGATTTATATTTGTATTTGTTTGTGTATTTTTGTTAAATAATTAAACAAATAAGCTGTGTATCAAATATATATTTATCATACGGATCCATACCACCGCTGCATAACCATACTATGAAACCGCAACAACCAATACCATAACCAAAATCAACATCAGGAGCTTCATCCTCACAACAAACTTCATCATAACCATGAAAACCATACTACTAACACCATTGTGGTAATAATGTAGCACCACACGGCTATCACTACATTAATAATAGGGGGAAAAGTTAAATGAATAAAAGAACAGGTAATTAAATCTAGTTAACATAATTGATTAGTCTTCGACCTAAACTAAAATTTTTTTACAACAACTGTTCATCATTTACATTATTTTAAAATGTCTTTTTGCAATTTTATAACCCCATTGCTATTCTTAATGTGAGTAAGTCCTTAAAATTGACTTTTGTAACACTACTTGTTATACATGATTGGCTGGATTTTGTGTAGCTTGTGTAATCTAACTGGCATCGATTCGAGTTCATTCATTGAGAGTTTGAGTGTAGCTGTATTATCTTGAATTCTAAATGCTATATAACATTACCCTGGCTTGAAGGACGCACCATGTCTCGCCTTCATATTCTAGGGTCAACATCCCTTGATGTGGGTAGTAACACAATATTGATATGTGAAGCGGAGCTGAGATTGATTTAGTTCAATTTGACCCGCTATATGGATCAACAATAGCACAAGTGAGACAATATTTATGTTATTTTAATGTGGGTTGCCTCACTTGTACTATTGTCGATCTACATAAAAGCCCCAAACATTAGTATTAATGTTAAAAAAACAATAAAAATATAATTTCTTTCAGATGAATCCGTTCAAAACCAAGACCACAAAAGATGATTGCAGATCGAGGCAAACTCACAAATTGGGAGGATTTCGGAGGTCCTTTTTGCAGCTTTTCCTTCTTCTCTTTTCCATAGGAAGGTGTGGAGGAAACGCCCATCAGGAAGCCCAATGTCCTATCAATACTAGACAGGTCACCATCAACACACAGTCACAAGCGTTCATAGGTCAGTTCATTTATGTGTTCGTTAGTTTGTTAATTTTCTTCGTTCATAGGTAGTAGGTCATTCATTAATCTTTTACTTTTCTTGTTCTGTACTTGTGATTGTTCTTGTTTAATTCTTGTTGATTGTTTTCATTTTCCTCTCTCTTCTTTCCTACTGTTTTGGTCACGCTTTTATGCTGGAGCAAATAGCAATATATGGATCGAAAATAGCATAAGGGAGGTAATCCACTTTGAAATAATATAGAGCTTGCCTCACTTGTGCTATTGTCGATCAATATATGGATTGATACTGGCACAAGTGAGGTAACCCACATTCAAATAACATAGAGCTTACCTCACTTGTGCTATTGTCGATCAATATATGGATTGATACTGGCACAAGTGAGGTAACCCACATTTAAATAACATATAGCTTACCTCACTTGTGGTATTGTTGATCCATAATTGATAGTTGTCTATATCTAGTCTCTTCTCTCACTGTTACTATCCACCTCTTCTTTGGTATTTCTCTCGTCTACACATTAACCCTCACTGTTCTTCCCCTCAATATGTTATCTTCACTTCCCCACAATATGTTGTCCGTTCTCCTCATGACACAGCCATACCACTTGAATTTGTTTTCCTTCACTTTCTTTGAAATTGCTATGGCTTTTGAGGAAATTAATATTTTCTCATTTTTAACCTTAACTTTTGCAGTACCTCGTAAAACCTCATTTGGATCAACAAAATCACAAGTGAGGTAACCTCTATGTTGTTTGAATGTTGGTTACCTCACTTGTGCTATGGTAGATCAATTTATAATGTTATCTATCCGCGTGGCTCCACACAACCATCTCAAAATATTCATTTCAACTAAAGAAAAATGTATAAATGCTGAGTTAAAGAAACGAAATTTAAAAAAAAATTCATTGCTGATAGCATAATATTAACTCTACGGTCACATAGCATCCCAATACCTTTCTCCAGTTGTTCATTAAGTAAGCTTTATATCTTGGAAATAAAAGTCCATTTCAACAGTATTTCAATGTATTTTAATCCTTATACAATACTATTCCAAGCATTAAGACTATGTATAGTATGTCAGAAAATTAAGCATATTCAGTCTGGTTAAAACTTGATGGGTGACCGTTTCGGAATCCTGTTTTCCATTAGACAGTGAATGTGATCAGTTTGGAACGTTAAGACAGAAAATAAATGACATTAATTTAAGTCATAACACATTTGTTTCACGAAAAGCATCGGGCATTACATGTTTTTTTTATGGGAAGTAATGTAGAAAACGGTTATTTTTGAAAACATAGTTTAAAAAACTTTTTTTTAAAACTTACTTGAAAAAAGATATTTATAAAATAAATCATAGAAAATCATTTTTAAAACCTACTTTTTTTAAATTCAGTTTTTCAACCCAACTTTTTTATAAAAATCATTTTCTTAAACACAGTTTTTAAAATCTTTTTGTTTTAGAATGCCCTTTTTTTTAAACCATAATTTTTCAATTCCAGTTTTGAATAATCCATTTTCTTAAAAAACGAGCTTTTTCCCATTTCCCCGCAGGAGTGATCCTGGACGTGTCCTCCAGAGGGAGCCGAGGCTGCGGTCCCATCCATGGATCGGGAGTGGCGTCATATGAGGCGGTTCGCTGGACCACAGGACTCATCAACCAAGGGTCGGGCGAGATTGGAGCCAGGATTGTGCAGGACTCTTTCATCCCTGGCGTCACTTTCGGTCGGTGGCAATTTCGCAGTTTTTTGTTCGTTTTTGGGTGTGGTCGCTTGCTGACATATTTTGTAAGATCTTGCAAGATTTTATTAATATTCATTATTTTTATTATTCATTATTATTCACTATTATTATTATTATTTATTTTTGTTTATTACATTGTAAAATCTAATTGCAAAATCTTACAACATATTGTACGGTAATATCAAAACAATTTTTGTAACATAACTTACAACATCTTGTGACCATGTGACCTCGTTAATTACACATCTAATGATTAATTAACGTATGTTCATATATGTGATGATGTTATTATTCAACATTATTAACAAATAAAACGAAGAAATTATTCACTAAAATGATATTTAATCATTAAAAATGAAACAAAATATTTAACTTGATTTAATCAAAAAAACAAACCCAATAGAAATTTATAAAATAAAATAAAACAATCTATTAAAATTAAAATGGATATTCAGTAAAATAAGAGAACTAAAATATCTCATACCTTTTTTATTAAATTAAAAAAAATATTTAATAAAAAAACTAATAAAAAAACTTTAATAAGAAACTATTTAAAAAAACTTGAATAAATAATCGTAATAAAAAAACGTATAAAAAACTTGAATAAAAAAAACTTTAAAAAATAACAATTCATAAAACCGCCAAACCTTAAAAAAATCTCCCGCCAAACTTTAATAAAAACTCCCGCCAAATTACAGGCTCACACATCTACGACGCGTGTCAAGAGCGCGACCGAGCGGCCCTTTCCCTGCAGGAGATGTTCCCTCTCCTGCGCGGCCGCCCAAACATCTGCTCCTACGACGGCGCAAAAGACGTCCTCGGCGTCGTCGACGTCACCGGCGTTACCGGAAGCGACGCTAATTTGGCGACGATGATCAGAAATTTGAGCATCCCGGTTGTGAGGTCGGCTTACCACGAGGTCTTCCCCCCCCAGACACGTGGCATGGTGAGTCAGGTGTTGATGTCGGTTGGTTAAGACCAGTAGAATAAATACAATATATATTTATACATTTCATAAATGTTAAAAATTATATATTTATATTATTTATATGTTTATACATTTTAAAAATATTAAAAATTATATATTTAATATTATTTATATGTTTATACATTTCAAAAATATTAAAAATTATATATTTAATATTCTTTATACATTATACATTACATAAATGTTAAAAATTATATATTTAATATTATTTATTTGTTTATACATTTTAAAAATATTAAAAATTATATATTTAATATTCTTTATACATTTATACATTTCATAAATGTTAAAAATTTATACATTTTAGGCGTTATTGAAAATGATGAACGAAGTGGGATGGGAACAGGTGTCGATGATGGTCGAATACCAACCGGACTCACTCAGTGTAGCTCAGGTTCGTGTTTTTTAGTTTTCTAAATTATGAAAAACAAAACAAAAAATTTTCTTTATTAAACAAAGACTTCATTAATTTGTTAAACATAGCATTGACTTATTAAAAATATTCTATGCTGTACCATTCCCAAAAAACAATGCCTTACAAAAACTAACAAAACAGTTTCAAACTGTATATTTGAATAATTTTTTTTATTGAAAACTAACTTTGTTTCTTGCGCAATAATGTTTAACTTTGCAAAATATGAATCAATAAACGAAGACTTAATTTAAACCATTTTTTTTATATATCTCATCATACATACTTATTGTTCTTACTGAGTTCAATTGATTACATTCCTATTGATAAGTTGACCAAGGTGTATGTATTTCAAAATATACAAGGACAAAAACGTTAAAACATTTTTTTGTGTAAGTAAATAATATTCTAAAAATTAAGAACGGTTCTGTGTTCTTTTAACCCTTTAACACTTATTGGTACGAATAGGCACGTTTACTAAGGTTTATTTTCAATGTAAAAATTACTTTATTAAATGTAGACCTTACGAAAATAATTATTCAGGTATTAAAGGGTTTTAAAGTATTCTTTCTTTCTATCTGTTTAATATTGAACTAAAATATAGAAAAACAAATCATACTATAATGTATCAAAAGACTCTTGAATATACCTTTATTTTTGTCAGAGAGTAACTTATTTTTGTTTTGTTATAATTGTATTGTATGTTATTAAATATTATTATTTTGTTTTATTAATAATTAAAGTTAAAAACTTCGTAAATTATCCCTTCAAACAAAGGGCTTTTATAACAAAGTGCGGAATTCCCCTCTCAGGTACTCACAGACCACGCCCTCTCCCACAACATCTGCATCAGCCAGATCCAGAACTTCCCCTCCACTCCCGGGGTCCTCTCCACCTACGAGCAGAGCCTGACGGCGGTGTTGGAGGTCTCGCCTCGGCCTCCGACTGTCCTCATTGTCGCCTCCCGGAAAAGTATCGCTCAGGTGAATTGAATTTAAAACTGATTGAATTACATCTAATTAAATTAAATTACATCTAATTAAATTACATCCAATTAAATTAACTTGAATTTAAATTAATTGAAGTTAAATCGAATTAAAGTTAATGAATTTCAGTTTATTTTGATAACTTAAGAAAGTAATTAAATTTTCTAAAATGTTTCATTGATTGAAAAACAAACTATTATAATTATTTGATAATTTTTTTTATAGATATGTGTATAACAGCATTATATTTCGCCTGAAAGATCGAGTACAAGTCTATGTTTTTTTTGTTTTCTGATTTATTTGGTTAGAGTAATACATTGTTCGAGTAATGGAGTCACCGCTGTGTAATTATTCATATTTTTCATTTCTTAAATTTGATATTTTTTTTCAAACTGTTTATATTTACTTAACATTTTTTTTAATCTCTCAAAATTTCATAAAAACCCTATTTTTAAACTATATGTTAACTCAATATTATTTTTTAAAGCTAAAGTTAACTCAATATTTTATTTACATTTCAGTTCTTGCGGGTCCTGAACACAATAAAGGGTTTTACACGAGACATCAGTTGGATCCTCTCTGACGTGCCCCTGGAGGACGACCTCCACGAACTGAGGAAGTTGTCGAAGGACTTCACCCGAAGGGGCTCCAGAGGCAGTCTGTGGGCTCTGTCCGTCACGCCCACCTCCATCGATGGGTATGAGGAGAGGTGGGCAGCGCTCCATGACGTCACGTCAGAGGTTAGTTTATTACTGAATGTAAAAAGTAGGCGGGGCTTTATGACGTCACGTCAGAGGTTAGTTTACTAGGGAATGTAAAAAGTAGACGGGGTTTCATGACGTCACGTCAAAGGTTAGTTTATTACTGAATGTAAAAAGTAGGCGGGGCTTCATGACGTCACGTCAGAGGTTAGTTTACTAGGGAATGTAAAAAGTAGGCGGAGTTTCATGACATCACTTTTGAGGTTAATTTGTTAGTGAACATTAAAAATGAACGGGGTTTCATAACGTCATTTCAGAAGTTTGATTTCAAGGTTCAATACTATCAGTATAATAGACTGTTAATATCACGGTTCACTGACAAATACCATAATATGTGTTACAATAAAGAAATATTTATTCAACAGATCACGTCCGAAAATTCCTGGTCGATGCAATATTTCCAAAACAAGAAGCGATGTCTCCTGGGGTTGACTTACAAAAAGGGGGAGGTGCCCCCCGACGGAGTGCCACCCCCCTGCAGGACCCTCCGTCTGAAGGACACGGAGGACTCCCTCTCAGTCCTTACGCGGTCGCGTGATTCACTGCCCTCCATCCACGGCATTTTCACCCTTTATAACGCTCTAAAGGCATCCTGGAGGAAGCGGTGCAAGGCAAGGTGAGGATCTATGGGTGTGGTGTAGGGTTAAGTTTATGTAATGTAGGGTAAAGTCTCCAGTATCTGTGCTGTAAGGTAAGGTATCTAGTATCTGTGATGTAGGGTGAAATATATGTCATGTAAATCATCTGTGATGTAGGGTAAATAATGTATTACCAGACACTTGGATATATCTTTACAACTCTTAGATAGAATATTTATAATGTACTATCGCCTGAAAAATAAGAGTCTTCAACTAAACGTTATGCAAATATACAGCTTGATTTGTGATGTTAAAGCAAAGCTGCTTTAACAATTTAAACTTTATATATGAATAGTATATTGGTTGAACAGTTGTCTTATTTTTCAAACATATAGTACACCTCCATGAATTCTAAGCGTACCTTCAATTAGGCTCTGAAAAACTTGAATCAACTTCTGTTGTTGTTGTTATACGTCTTAAGTTTGATTATAATGGTGATATATTGTTTTATTGTTAGTGATGTTGCAATTAATGAAACGTTTCATAAATTTTTAGTAATTGAAAACTTACGTCATCTCGACCCAACTTTTGTTGAGCTTGATCAACTTTTTATGTGATTTGATCAACTAATCTTGTTGCTCGATCAAACTTTCAAAAATGACTTAGATCAAGAACAAGATGGGTAGAGATCACGTCTTTATACTGGAATGCTTTACTCTAACTTATGATTGTTTTGAGTTAATTTATCATAAAACTGTCTTTAGGAACCGTTCATTGTCATCATCATTGTAGCTTCTATCATTCTCTAAAAATTTTAGGAAAAAACTGAACCTGCAGATCTAATAAGGTTGAGATGACTTTCAATAACTATTTTAATTGTGCCTAACTTACCAATTTGAAATAATATGTTTGTTAGTAACATTTATTAAAAATAAAATTGTTTATGAAAAATATTACGTTTTTGATATAAGCAACACCGTTTAGATTTACAGCTTTTGAATTATTTTAGCATTCTTAATTGCTCAAAAACTGTATTTCATACACTGTAGTACTTGAAATATATTTTCTTTCAAGTGAAAATAATTTTAATTTTTAAGATTATATTTCAATACGAAGAGGAAAAAATTGAAAATGACTTTTATTTTGTTTTCACAAAGTTTTATTTTACAGAAAAGGAGTGTGTGTCCCCTTGCAACAAATGACCAGACACGATTTAATCCGGGACTTTTTAACTCCTCTGCAGTTCGACCACAGAGGTCCTGGGACCAGAAGTCCTAAGGGCCTGAAAGGGAGCAAAGCCCCCAACGTCACTTCGGGGGAGTTGGTGGGGAGTGTGATGGGACTCTATAAGTTGGATTACCTCACCGTCACCAATTTGACTGTGGCCAACTTGGTGAGTTGTTTGTGGCTGTTGGTTATACCATGACAAAATATTATTTATCAAAAGAAGCTGAAAGATCTTATATTAATAATAATAATAATAGTGATAATAATAATAATAATAATAATAATAGTAATAATAATTGTGATAATGATAATAATAATTGTAATAACAATACTAATAAAAATATTGATAATAAAAATATCAAAACAATTTGAACAGGTGTTGGAATTCGAAAGTTCATCCTCTCGCATCAACGCCATCTCAGACGACCTTCTCTCAAAGGCGCAAAGCGAAGTGATCAAATGCACGGCCGATTATTGCGACGACTGCGCCTCAACAACACAGCCGGGTATTTTGGTGAGTGAATTTCTGTTGTTGGTGTTACAGAAACTTTAATGTATTGTAAAGAAAAGTTTAACTTTAGTAATAATTTACAATTGTATACCGCCATAAATTTGAAGAAAATTTGCCAACTGTTTATTAACTCAAGACACAAATTAGAAACGTTAATTTGGTAAAAATTCATAGGTTTTTATTTGTCATAAAGTTGTTTATTACTATTGTTCGATATTAATAAATGTTTTTTATAATCATAGATAACAGAGCCAAGAAGTACACCACTACCTACAAAACGTGAAAATATAGCAACACAATCTAGTTCTCCTCCAGTTTCATCAACACAACAAAAAAACACTCCTAGAACTTCTTATGTCACACGAATCTCCACTGAGAAGAATGAACTTCCTCAAACAACAACCACAACCACAGCCCCACCAACAACCACAACGACAGCCCCACCAACCAAGCAGTCAACTAAAACAACCAAACCTGACCCAACCACAACACCAAAGCAATCCTTGCCAACAAGTTCCACGATCACCCCAAAAACCTTGCACCAGGCAAAACCACCTCCAGTCCTGCGCAACACAGCGCCACTCCTTCCTCCTAAAGGACCACGCCCTCCAACTTCTCCTCCTCCTAAGCCATCCTCAACATCCGCAGCTCCTCCATCAAGATCCACTCGAAGACCGGAAGTGCACAGCCAACGTCCGCCATTGCGTGACGTCACCGAGAAGGAAACTCTGATGTCTAAATTAGTGTTCACGACGAGGCAACTCAACTTCACGACGCCATTGCCTGGCATGGGTGAGTGGAGGCTTCATTAATGGTTAAGAATTTTTAGAACATTAATAACTATAACTCTTAAATAGCACCTATAATATTCAATGAATACTCTTCAGCGCTTCACATATTTAAGCCTTATAATTGTTATCCACATCAAGTGATGTGTACCCTAAGGATATACAGCCGACCTATGGCACTTCCTTCAAGCCTTGGTAAATAACAGAGAGAAATATAAAAAATATTATTTAAATTCAAATTTCAAAAGAGATTTCCTTAGCAATGTGGTATAATCTATTTCACATTTTGAGTAATTACTTGTAAGAATTTGACAAACGTTCACCATGTTAATGCAAGGCATCAGCATAACATATTTGTAGGGATATCAAGACCACAAAATAATTTATAGTCATCGGAAAATTTATTTATTGCCAATTTTGTTTACTTAATCCTTATATTTACAGATGTTGAAGATAAGCAAGCAATGACAGAAACCAACTCACACTCAAAAAGAAAACCCGATCTCCATATTTTTGTTCCGTCGATTCACGATGTGTATATCGTAGGAATGTTTCCGGTTCATGTTCCTTCTCATGATGGTAAGAGTTTTGTTCCTTTTTATTCCATTCTATAATATAAGGAAGTTTATACTGACTTTCTACGGTACTTTTTTATTTCAATTTTTCCACCTTTAAAATATTTCACCCTGTGTTTTTGTTGTTATATATTTGTTTCCTTGTGGTTCTTTTTCAATAAGCAGTACACTGGGAAGTTTAAACAAGCTTTTAGTATTAAACTGGCCAACCTTCTAGCTTATAGTATGCCGAAATATCCACATTTAATACAGGAAGCGATTCAGTACCAATGTTAATGTATTGGAGCCCTTATTGCTAAAATTATTATTTAAAGAGTAATAATGTAAAGTCTTGCAAACACCGGATAGAATTTCTAAGAATTTTTATCACCAGGATCGGACTGCGGGAGCGAGATTCGCGCCGAGATCCTCCAAGAGGTGGAGGCGTTCCTTTGGGCGGTGGACCAGATCAATGAACACAAAAAGCTTCTGCCAGAGACCAAGTTGGGAGCCCTCGTGCTAGACACGTGTGGATCCACTGTGAGTTGTTTTCAATATTATTCGTTACCAAAAGTAAAGGGGAAAAGAGAGGGGAGGGGGAGTAAATGAGATAGATATAGAGAAGGATTCCAGAAAACTATATTCTAGAAATAAACATTTACATTTACCTAAAACAAACATTGAAATATTTCTCTTCCAACAGATCCGCGCTACCAACCAGGTAACCAACCTAGTGAAGAATACATTACCCGGAGTGAACATTCGACTGGAAAACATCCAGACAATCGTGACGTCACTCGACCCGGAAACCGCGCGCGTTATTGGTGACATGTTGGCCTCACTGAACGTGACCTCAATTAATTTGGCGGGATCGCTTTCCCGCTCTCCTTATGCCTTGCAGATGAGCCCCACTGCTAATGTTGAGGCAGAGGCGATGGTTCAGGTTCGTTGTTCTTTTATCATTATTACGATATTAACTGGTTCATGGTACGGAGTTACCGTAGTTATGGTACGATGCCAAAACTAGTATTATTTAGATCCATGTTACGGTTCTTTGAAGTCTATAGTGAAACCAAGGAACTGTCACAGACAATTTTGACTAAATTTTTGTTATGCTACCACAGTTACGGTGAATAAAATATGTTATGATACCATATGTCAATTTTTGACAAATATTTCTTCATAAACATTGATACGATTCAGTACAATCGTGCAGACGAATCCTACAAGACATGGTTGCGTTTGATTGTTCTATGGATAGCTATCGCTGAAACGGTCCAACGCAACCAAAGCTCAAAAGATTTTAAAGTTGTACCATGTTTTCACCATCTCAATTTATGGATATTAAATATCCAAGACCAAACCCGTGAATACCTTAATGATAGCGCTACGAAATCTGTCGGATTACAATAAATTAATCTAACAACTTCTTGAGATCTGTACTTCTCTTTATACAGTGAAGAATAAATCTAATTTTTGCAACAACTTTAAATTTTTATCTAAATTTATAACTAAACTTACATCTATCCACACTTCTATCTAAAATTTTATCTAAATTGCTATCTGAATGTTTATCTAAATTTGGATTCCCAGATCCTGCGATTCCTGGGCTACAATTACGTGTCGTTGTTGGTGTCAGGAGAGAACTTGGACAGCACATCGGGAGCGGCTGCTTTCCACACCGTCGCCATGGCTGCTAGGATCTGCATTGGGATGGAGATACAACTTCCATCCATCAACCCTCTCCAGATTGGGAATTATACTGACAAGGTGGGTTGAGATTTCGCAATTAGAACATTGGACTACACTGATTGACTTACTATGCACAACTAAACGTGTCCACGAATAAATAAATAAATACATTAATTAATTTAAAAAGGTAATTAAAAAACTGAACATCTCCCCTCCGCCCCCCCAGATCGTGGAGCGTCTGACAGAGAAGGCGATGGAGGGAGCGAGAGGAGTGGTGCTGTTCCTCACTCTCAAGGATTTGACTTCCCTGTTGAAGTCCACCAAAAAAGCCGTCCACGCCAACCGACTCTTGAAGCACCAAATCGTGTTCGTCGCCTCCTCTGTTTGGGGAGACCACGAGGAAAAGGTCGGTGGCTTTTGTCGAGCGTGCGTAGCGAAGCTCTGCATAGATGTAACATTTTAAAGTTCGGTGTCTTGGCGTTGCCGTTCGGTTGTATTTTAAGAAGTACTAGATTTGAGTATTAAAATCTGGTATATTTACAACAAAATGTGCATGCATATAACAGATGTTTAATAGCAATAAAGCTGCTAAGATAGGTTAAAAAAAATTCGGAGAACATCCACAAAGTCAATATTTTTGCATTGTAATAATGTTGTTTAAGAAATTTAACAGCTGGTTAACTAACTCATCATCTCATGCATTGGTTGCGTTTGAACGTCCTACCAATAGCTATCTATTGTTTTTTAGGCTGAGATCAAGGGGATAACCACTGGGCGAATACCAGCCAGTCATTAAGCACGAATAGCTGGTGGAAGTTGTACCCACCAAAACCTCCTGAAATCTGGAAAAAACAGAATTTCACTCTGGAAGAGCCAAAAACTGAAAACCCATAGATGGGCCCAAAGCAAAACAAATGTGGCTAAGAACTGACTGAAATTAACCTTAAAATTAAAACTTAAATTAAGATTAAAAGTATGGTGAAACAACTGGCCTAATTAGGTGAGTAGTAGCATGCAGGATCACAAACTGTGACGTCAATACTAATATCACTCTGCCTTGACCAGAATGAAAGTTAAAATTGTTATCGCTAGCACAATCAAACGCAACCATTACTTTGCTTCCCGCCAAAACTTCTATCAATATATTCCATATAAGACAGCTAGCAAACCTTAGCCGAATGTGTGAATGTTTTTGTATGAACTTTAACGAAAAGTTTATCCACAACTAAAGAACATTCCCCTCCCTTTCGGTCAAGTTTGTTTAAGGTTTATCCGTTGTGGAACGTATTAACTGTAGCTTATCCTATAAAAAAACATATTAAGGTATTTCAAATTTGGTTGCGGATGTTCTCAGACGTTAAAACTAAAAATGTAAAACAATATATTCTAACTGTTGAAAATTGATCATCAACATTTCAATAGCATGTATAAGGAAATGTTTTTTTTATATTGTTACATAATAGTTTTTTGCGGCCTTCCAGCTACGTGAATTTGACAACAGCTTAGGAGGAGCTCTTGTGTTGAAAGATGGACAAATGGATGTGAAGGATTTCACGGCCTATTACAGGCTCATGACGCCCCAGAAGAACACAAGGAATCCTTGGTTCAAGGAATTCTGGATGCAGGTAAGAATTTACTTGACTTTTATCAAATATTCTGCTTATAAATATTATTTAGGTATCCTATGGAATATATGGATTGACAATAGCACAAGTGAGGTAACCCACATTCAAATAACATAGTCTTTACCTTACTTGTACCATTGTTGATCCATATATAGTCACTCTGTACAATTTTACCTTTCATGATTTTTTATTTTAATTTTATTAGCATCGTTTTCATTGTTTTTATGAGCCTTAGCAGCCTTTCTCTTGAATATTCCCATCGGTTATGTCACTTTACTCGTATCCAACGTATTCCTTTCAATTTTTCGTTACCCTTAAAAATATTATTCAATGAAGAATTAATACATCTTTTAAGCTGAATTGCTCTCAACTTTTCTCTGTGTTAGACAACTCTTCAACATTTTAAAGTCTAACGGGAACCCAGTTATCGGTAAATAAATGTTGTTTTCAATGTTAAATGCACGTCGGTTAGGCCTAGTGAAACTCGTGTCTGAACGAGTCAACCCTTTAGTGCTTGACTCTATCTTCAGGACGAGGCACTAAAAGGTTAGCAAGTATTTTTCATTTCATAACTAAAATCGAGTTACCCAAAAAATGAACTGATTAATCTGTTTAAAATTGATGACGTCATACCCTTCCGCAGAGATTCTCGTGCGCGGCCGCCCACTGTCCTTCCGCTGTTGTGCCATACTTTTCAACTCCAGCGACGCCGCGTGCTGTCCAGGCCGTGTTCTCTTTTGGTGCGGCGTTGACGCAACTCCTCACTCATCTATGCTCCCATGCAGAGGGCCGCTTGTGTCCCAATTTGTTGAGGTAAGGATTTGAGGTTTTGTTTTATTTATTTAGTTATCTATTTATTTTAGTTATTGTATTTTTTTTATTAAATTTAACTTTTGTATTTAATGTATTTATTGCATGTATGGTATTTATTTTACTTAGGTTTTTGTATTTATATTTTTTTAAATTAATTAATTTGTTTTGTTTATTTATTTTTAAAGTAATTTTATAAATCTATTTTATTAATTATATTATATATTCTAACTTATGTTCTATTTATTTATGTATAGATTTATTTCATTAATTTTACTTATTTGTTTTTTATTCTATTTATTCATTTTATTTGTTTATTAAATTCATTTTATTTATTTTTATTAATTTAATAAATTTATTTGTTTAATTTAATTTGTTTGTTTTATTAGTTTATTTGTATTAATTTCATTACATTATTTATTTAATTTAAATTTTTGTTTTATTAATTTATTTGTATTAATTTCATTAATTTATTTATTTAATTCAATTTCTTTGTTTTATTAATTTATTTGTATTAATTTCATTAATTTATCTATTTAATTCAATTTGTTTGTTTTATTAATTTATTTGTATTAATTTCATTAATTTATTTATTTAATTCAATTTGTTTGTTTTATTAATTTACTTTTATTAATTTAATTCATTTAATTATTTTTTATTTAATTCAATTTGTTTGTTTTATTAATTTATTTGTATTAATTTCATTAGATTTTTTATTTAACTTATTTGTATTAATTTCATTAATTTAATTTGTTTGTTTTATTAATTTACTTTTATTAATTTAATTCATTTAATTATTTTTTATTTTATTTAATTTGTTTGTTTTATTAATTTATTTGTATTAATTTCAATAGATTTTTTATTTAATTTAATTGTATTAATTTCATTAATTTAATTTGTTTGTTTTATTAATATATTTTCATTAACTTAATTAATTTAACTTATTGAATAATTTTTATTTAATTAGTTGGCGCAAGCGCGTGGTGTTGAACGAGTTTCTCCGCAACACGGAGGTCTCTCGCGTGGACAAGCCGACGGAGTTCTTCCAATTCACCGAAAACTTCCACGGCAACGCTCCGTTGGAGGTCCTCAACCTGCAGCTGAAGGAGTCTCGGGGAAAGGCGTTCGCAAAACCTCCTCCGACGGAACACACTTATGCAAAGGTATTTGGGACCAATTTGTTTTTGGTTGGTTAGATATTTTTTTATCTTGTCGATGAATTTATGATTGAAAATATAAGAAAAGTTATAATAAGAAATATAAATATATTTATAATGTAAAGTACAAGATAATTTATAATACAAACTATAAGATGCTGTAGGCTATAATATACATTATAACATATTTTATAACGTAACTTACAATATAAACTATAACACAAATTATAACATAATTTACAAAATAAATTATAAAACAATGCATTGCATAATTTATAATATAATTGATCAAATACCAAATATTTTGCAACATAGTTTGTTTTTATGTTGCCTTTTTTTTATACTCAAAGTTAATATAAGTTATTAATGATTATTTTACATATTTTTCATGAGTTTAAATTATATTATATGTATTGCATATATGTATTATATATATGTATTATATATATGTATTATATATATGTATTATATGTACGTATTATATATATGTATTATATGTATGTATTATATATATGTATTATATGTATGTATTATATATATGTATTATATGTATTGCATATATGTATTATATATATGTATTATATGTATTGCATGGATATAAATACCATTCACAATTATATGTATTGCATGGATATAAATAACATTGCATGGATATGTATTGCATGGATATAAATAACATTCACAATTACTGTGAATAAATGTTTTATAAATGCATTTCAAAATGAATGAGAATAAGGACGTTATCTCGACCCAACTTTTCTTGATCTAGATCAAGTTTTCTTGGTCTAAATCAACTTTTTAACGTTCATGGAACCACAAAAAAGTTGATCTAGATCAAGAAAAGTTGTGTCGAGATCACACCTTAACCCAAACAATTCCTCAGATCGGTCAGTACATGAACAGTCGCCTGTCCATGTCTCGAGCAGTTGGCTTCTTCCACAACTCATCCGTCTCCCGCCTGGACCTCCTACCTTCCTCCTGCCTCACCTCCTGCTCCTCCTGCACTTCCAAGGACACCAACTACTTCTTCCTGGAATCTCCTGACCAGCTTTACCTCCTGGCGACGATGAACGTCCACAAGCCTGGGTTGAGACCGCTCGAGTGCGGCCCACTGGACGGAGATCAAGTAGGCCTAGAATTAGTTTATTTTATCCGGTATAATAGCGGATTAAAATTATTATCCGTTGTTTTTATAAATTAAAATTATCCGTTGGTTAGTAAAGAATCAAATGTAAATGGTCCGTTGGTTTTTTAACAATTTGTGCTATACAAGTAGTTTTGATAGGCAATGTTTATTTCTATTCTGTTTTACCTTTCTAATCGTTTGTGTTTGTCCCTACCATTTTTTTCTAACATTTTTTTATATTTTATAATCTTTTCCCATCTTTTATAACATTTTTTTATATATTTTATAATCTTTTCCCATTTTTTCTAACACTTTTTTATATTTTCTAATCTTTTACCATCTTCTCCAACACTTTTTTTGTATTTTTCTAATCTTCTAAAGATTTGTTTATCGTTTCTAATTTTTTCTAATATTATATATTCTTTTTAAATTCTAATTTAGTTTGAATTTTTTTTTCATGTTTTTGTAACTTTTGTCGAGCCCACCAGAAGCGAGCTGTACTAAGGTGTTACTTTTCCGTCGTCTCCATCTTCGTCATCTTTTCTAATCTGTTCTAATCTCTTTAAATATTTTTGTAATCTATCTTATCTTCTCTAATCTTTTCAGAGATGTTCCTCTAATATTTTACATCTTGACATATATATTCTAATCTGTTCGAATCTTTTTAAATATTTTCCTAATCTTTTCAGGGAATCCAAAGCGTGGAATCTTTTCTTTGGGCGTTGGACAAAGTGAACGAAGATCCGGCCATCCTCCCAGGAATTAAATTGGGTGCGGTCGTTTTCGATTCTTGTGGAAGCAAAGAAAAGATGATTCGTGACGTCACAAACTTCCTCACCGACCATGTGCCTGAAAGAATACGCGATATGGTATAAATGTTTTTTTAAATACATACACTCACATGTAGGTATATGTATGTATATATACATATACATACACCCACATGTATATATATGTAAGTATACATACACCCACATGTATGTACTCATACATATACCATATACTGTACATACATCCACAAGTATACATTCATATGTTCACCCACATGTATACATGAATGTATACACACGCACACATGTTTAAATGTTTAAAAAACAACAGCTCCCTTTAACTAAGAATAGATGACAAATCAATTGTTCTAAATTTTTCGATCTGGTTTATAATCTAAACAGTAATATGTTTTTTTACTTATTTTTTACTTATTTTTGCTTATTTTTATTACCTTACCATGACCAACAAAACGATTTAAAACTGTCTAGTTGAATGTTTTTTTGACAAAGATGGCTGCTTTTTCTTGGGCTACAGTAAATGCTATAGCTAATTACTAACATTGTCATTATTTATTATTAGCTACAATACAATACACATATAATAAGGTCTATCTATGTATATTACATTATTAACATTATTATCATTATCATTATTATCATTATAATCATTACCATCATCAGTATTATCGCCATGATTATCATCATTATTAATATCATTATCATCATCATTATTATCATCATCATTATCGTTATTATCATTATCATGTTGTTGTTGTTGTCGACCCCCCTCCGTCCTCGCCATAGAGGACGGAGCCCTCACGTCGGCGGGTCCAGCCCCCCCCCCCAGCAGGTTGGACCATCGGGCTAGTAGCCCCGCTGTTCCCACCGGGTCTGTCCAGAGGGCCTCCGGGGCCATGTCCGTCCACACATGCGGGCATGCGAACAGGTGTGTGGTATTGTGTGTATGATGTTGGCACAAT
>JARUHE010351202.1:0-10074 GCA_031471125.1 Archaeomysis grebnitzkii
GTAAAATGGCAAATCAGAGGTTAGTGTACTTACCAAAATGTTAAGTGTTTCCATTATTCTGTCCAACCCCTGTATATCAGTAATTTATTGAAATTTAAAAGTTAGAATTATCCTTAACGTGCAGTATGAAAATTTAAAATTGTACTGGAATTTTTTAAGCTAACTATTTACGTTGAATTTATGTTATGCTAATTACTTAATTTGAATATTTTTCCAGATGGTGAATATGTTGGAAAGGTGACCTTAAAACATATTTATGAAATAGCAAAACTCAAAAGTACTGACCATGCATTGTTATTGACACCGTTGAAAGACATTTGTAATCAAATTATTTACACTGCTCATACTATTGGGATTAAGGTTAGTTGAAATACACAACTATTATCTTAATTGTTCTTGCATTAATTAACTTTTCAATAAAGCGTCTCAACTTTTTTGCCTTTGATTTCATAGAATTTTTTCTTTAAATAATTTGAAGAACTACTAATTATATGCAATCCATGGTTAATAATTTTTGTGTACATTAATGTTTTTGTATTATCTATCTCAGCACTTGTTAGATATAGAACTTTTTATGTTTAATTAAAAATGTATTTTATAGAACAGAAATTAATTTCTATGCAATTCTGAGCAAACTGAGTAGTTTCTGGGTATCTGGACTCCATTTATTTCCTTCTGGGACAGGAAACTAAGATGACCAGTAACTAAATAAAAAAATAATTCCAACTTATTGAACACATCGACAAATTCGTCCATTATAATAAGTGGTATTTTAAATGTATTTTGGACCTAAAGGGAATATTTTATTTATTCAAGCAAATAGCAAATTAAGAAATAAATAAACTATATTTAATCTGATATTAACCATAATCCGATTACGTTGAAGAAAATACACCATCCTTTTTTATACAAAGAATTTTTTGGTACAAAATTGTTTTCTGTCCAAATATTTTGGGTGTAACCTCTCGATAAAATTTCTCTATTTTTCTTTTACAAAATTGTTTAGATAGAATAATTTGGTGAATTATCTAGGAACTTGTGCTAATGTTTTTGCCCAATATAGTTCTTAATGCATTTTTAGAAATCTTAAAATAAACGTCAATCCACTTACTGCATGATTCACGCATCACTAGTGAACGTTACATTCACCATTTTAAATCCAGAAATTGAAATTGAAATAATAAATTAATGTTTCACTTTCCAGGTTGTAAGGGATTATGATCCAGAGGAATATTCACAAGATCTTAAAGCAATAAAACTAAATGCAGAAGCTCAACGACAAGAGCTTGAAGAAATCAAACAAGCTAAATTACTTCGGAAATAGTGAATTAAAATCATTTGTAAATATTGTATTTATTGAACATATTTGTATTTTGTTAAATAAAACCTGTCGACATTAATGTGTGGTTTACTTTTTAGATCGAGTTCAATACAGTAAGTTTTGAACTTCTTATAATTAGAAGTCGTCTAAAAAATTTTGTATTCAAAAGTATAATAAAATCTTGTAAAAAGGTAGCACTAATAATAACAAATTGAGTATACATATAGCAAAGTATGTATACTATGTCAATCAAACTCTCGTCATAGCAACAGAATTGTGTCGTCTTGAAAATTGTCATCAAGTTAGAAAATCCAAAGTAGCCAGGAAATATTCACCAAATTAAAACTTCATATTGTATTTATAGACTTACAACTTGATAAATTGAATATAGACACCCAAAAATAGAAAAGATGTATGTTGCCTAAACGATTTTGTTAGGAACGTATCTCCCTTTAATTAGGGAGACCGCCTGTATGAACAACATTATGAAGTTGTGATTGTTACTTCTTCAAGCAATGACTAAACAAAAAGATAAAGAAAATTATATTAGGTTATTTGAATTAAAAATGATTGCTTGTGATGTGTATCATCAAACTAAACACCTTCATAACTTTGTTTCATATTTTTTATTTATTCATCCATCTGAAATACTGCCATACTATTTTTTTTATTAGAGTTGTTAAACTGACATCCTTCGAGTCAACTTCAGGCATACATGTTTTATGCTGAAATTATCATTGGCTAGTTTGTACATCGCTGGGGAAGAAATGTGTGGAGACTTGAATTATATTAAAATTTAAAATTAATTTACTGTACTTTAAGAATAAACCATTTCAAAAATGTCTATGTCTGTCTATTGAAGTTTAGTTAAATTACAAAAGAAACATTAATTGGAGAAAAATTTGCTTTGTGAAAATAACTGATGCTTTCAAAATTGAAAATGTATTTACTTAAAACTTTCAAGTTCACCAATTTTTGAAATCTTCCGTTTTTTAATTCACTACTTAACAATAAAGTAATTTAGAAATATATATGCAGTCATGTGTGTATGTCTGTGCTGCTAAGAAACTTGAGAACTGAGCAAGTTTTATATCTTGTATGAATATACATATAGTTTCTGGAAGTCATAGGCTATATAAAAATTAGCACTTCATGGGGAAATGGGTAGATTATTTGAATAAAAATTTTCAATATTATGTGTCATTGAGCAATGTTAACACCAATGGGAGTTATTCATATCAATGATAAACGCGTTGGTTGTCTTTCGTGTAATTATCCCTTCCTATTGAGAGGTGACGACTTGGATGATAACTGCTATACAAATTTGGTACAGGTTTCCATTCAAAATTGAGGCTTCTGTTTGTAGAAATAAGAGCCAGATCAATGTTTGAAGTTGGTGTCATGTAATATTATGTAGGTAGGGTGTTTATTAGACATGTTTTTTTATTGAACATAAATGGCTTTATATATAATTCTGAACAATATACACAAGACTTTTTTTGTAAAAATTTGGTAGTTACTTTTATTCGGTCCTAGTAACCAGGCTATGTATGCAGTTTCAGCACATTCACCATCTGGGTCGGATTTGCCCTCATTTTGAAGTCACGGTGGGCTATTGCTTTTACAAGATCAAAAGGTCTCTGCTGTAATCAATGTGGCATATCCACCTTCCTTTCGGGAAGCATGCATTTGGCACGAGCTCCACCTAAATGTCCCACAGTATTCCCGCTTCACACATAGGTCATTAGCAGCGAAACATTGGCTTCATCTCCGGTTTCTGGTAGTCACGTGTCAACATTTATCTGGTTTGTTTGTAGAATTGATATTTATTGAAATGATAGGTTTTCAAATCTCTGGTTAAAGACAATAGGTTTAACAAAAATATTTTTTTATTAATTATATTATAAATAATTTAACAAATGGGTGATTTGGGGTTAAACATTCCACTTTCTTTTTCATTCTTCAAAAACCTATCAAGTTATCAACAGGGCAGTCTGATCCCAGGGTAAGGAATATTTATGTCTCTGATGTTCATTGTATTGCAGTGAAATATGTTTAAAAGTTGCGAGGGTGTTACTGCACATGGGTTCAGGGGATTTTACATTTGTTATGAGATAACTTATATTGTTATGTCGAATTCTAAGCCTTTATAAGGACATCCTCCCTTCATTTAATCTATATTTGCAATAATAGTTGCCCTGATTAAAGTAAATAGTCATTTTTTCTTATGTAATCAATTTAAAATCTAATATTTTAAAGATATTAAAAAAATAACAAAAAGTGTTTTAAAAACACACTGTTCTTGGATTGCAACTCTACTTAAGAATACAAAAATAATATTCTGAAGCACCCTGCACTCTATATCATGAGTGAATTGCAACTTCAATGAATTTGGTCACAAAAAATTTATTTTCATAGCAAAGTCCATATGCAAATTCATTAATATAACTAAACAAAACATTTTCAAAATAAATTGCCTATCTCATTTGACTAATATTTAAACGTTTTTATATTTTGAAAGTATTATCTTTTTCTTATGGAAATTATCGATGAAAATAAACATTAGATATCTTTAAAGATGGGAAGCTCAAGTGTATTCAAGGACAAATCACTACATCTTTAATTTGGATAAACAATTCATTAAAATAATATACACACAGTTTTCTACATTAGCTCCAGTTCTGTATGCCAAGTGAAGAATAATTATCCATAACACAAGTGTATTACAAAACTATATCTATTAATAAAAAGGTAGCAAAATTGAAGTCTAAGTAAAAGGTTTCTAAACAATAAATATTAATCATAGATTTATTTAAATTTCATACAACCAAATAAACAATCATGATGCATAACTTCGTACTGCTCAACATGAATTAATTCAAATAAAAAGAAATGTTTAAAATTTTATATAATTAAAATATTCGAGGTTACAAAAATATGAACTTATTAATACACTATGGCCAAAGGCATGAAGGAATATAATAAATAAATGGGAATAACCCCAACTCTGCACCACGCAGGTACGAAGAGTAAGACTAAACTATGTGACATCAAACATGGAAAACAATGATTATTACAGAAAAAACATTAACCATAGCAAGAATCAATGTTTCTTCATTTAAGAAGTCAGGCTTCGAATCAATTGACAAGGTTTGTTTCAGTCCACAAAGAGCATTTCGACAAAACCTTGCACTGTGCAACTTCAACAAATATTTTTTAAAAGGAATGTAACTTTGATATAAAATAGATCAAATTTATATATATACTGTACATATATATATATATATATACAGTATATATTTATATATAAACTATACAACTGACCAGACGGTTACAGCTTAAATAGATCACAAAAAATAGTTAACTGACGAAAAATTACATTTCAGAAAACAGTTGCATAAACTTATTCTATATACGACATGAAGTCACATAGTATGTTATTCAAGAACAGCAATTTAATTGCATTAATGAGCAAAATAATTATTTCTGCAAGGAAGTTAAATTATTGAACACAAGTTTGAGCTGAAACCTAAGTTTACCTCGCTGAGGAACTATGGCTCAAGAAATAAAAGTCCCACTCAACTGAGAAATTACTGGAAATTCACAGTTTTATGAATAAATCAGGAAGATGTTTAAATGATTTACAATAGCCAACAAAATAATTGAAAACTGTATACTTGCATAATGTTTTAGTTGTTGAGGACTCATTATTTCTTGAGTAATAGTTCAGTTTTAAAGCAAACCTATTTATCTAAAATGTAGAAAAATCATCTTCAAAGCGAAACTGAACTTTTATTTTAGGCTTCTCATCACCATAAAAGATGCAATTTGCAACTGGTATAGCACAAGAGATTTCAGTCAAAAAAGTTGTTAAAGACAATATTATGTGAAATAATTTAGATTTGTTTTTAAATTATACAGAATGAAAATAGGAAATATTTTTACAATTCATTTTAATTCAGTCCTTATTTAGGTCTTGAAGCATTAAAGCTGTTTCCATAAATCCAAGGAAATCCTTTGATTTGCCAAAGATTTTAAAACATTTAATCCTGTCTTGATTATTAATGGCATCTGAAATTGTTACATTGCCATCAAAACCTGCCAACTTATAATTTTGATACTTGAATTTAATAAAATAACATACAATCAAAAGATTGAAGATCAAGATTTATCTAGGTTTGTTTCAATGTGAAAAAATTATGTTTTAACTTAATATTTCTAAATTAAAGATTTCAATTATAAAGAAAACTAATGAAAGTTTATATTTACATTAATGATTGAGGATTACTTTTAAGTTTCTCTACGCCATTAACTTTATTCAACTTAGCTCAAATACAGTGTACAATGATAAAAAAATGAACAAGAGTTGAATGAAAACAATCAACTTTAATTCTCATAACTACTTTCTTTAATTTGAGCTTCATCCCAGGGTCCATATATATTTTGCCTATAGTGTTGCATGTATACAAACAGAAAAGGAAACACTATATTGAAAATAAATAAACAAACAATCAAGAAGAGCAATAGATTAAAGGCATACATTCCTAGAGCTGCCATAGTTGTAAGAATAATTAGTATAGTTACAACACAATCCCCTAGTGTAGAGCATACACATTTGCAATGATTTCGAAATGCTGGAAACAATGTAAATAGAGCAACTGCTGTGATAACTAAAGCAAACACATCCTCATGATTGTGTAACCTTGAAGCTAAACAAATTGATGCAAAAATTCCTAAATTACAGGACATGACTGAATTTTCAATAGAAACTTGAGCACCATAAGGATAAATAAGAAGGCGAAATGTCAATAATGCTGTCGTACTTGCCATGATAGTATCAGTAGCCACACTTCCAGTTAATGTTTGTATGATGGGTGTTAAAAGCCACAAAAGCATACATGTGAAACTTGCAACTTTCACATCTCTTATTGTGGTTGAAAAAACAACAGCATTGTCACGGTTCTTTACATACTTTTCGGTAAATTTCATAATTAAATAAAGTAGTATCGTCAATGAGAAAATAATCAAGAGTAATAATGAAGATGGAATTAAATTTTCTTGCATTCCATAAAAAACAGCTACTAATCCAAAACAACTGAAAGAAAAAACCTATATTAATAATTGAAAATTTATATACAGTATATATCAAACTAGTTATTTTTTATATTTGAAACAAACCATTTTTAATTCAATATTCAGATATCTCTACTATAGATATTATTTATATTTTTTTATTAGAAGTTATTGATTTTATTAAATTGATACAAGTTTTGTATTTTCACTAAAAATGATTTATCAAAGTTTTTCTTAAATTTAAAATTTATTTTCACTTTTTTCCAAAAGCAATTTTTAAAAATATTTTATTCAACCCTTTCAATACTGTTGAATTTACTTAAATGAATGAAAGGACAAATTCAGACAACTTTCACTTGATGGCATACATTCCTTAAATGATGTCCTGCTTGGTGGTATTAACTCATCAATTTATGGTATTGGAACCAATAAAACATTGGGGTTGATTTCATTAAACCATAAACGATGAATCCTTTGTCAAAAATTGAAGGTTGGAGAAAGACAAGCACCAATTTTAGCCAATTTAAAATAGATTTTAACTTACCTGCATAATTCTTCAGAAAATGATGTTGTTCCAAGTAATGCCACTTTCAAATTGATTTCAGGACCTAAACAACAAATAAAATGAATAAAATATTGAATAATAAGCAGATATAAATTAAATGAATGAGACACATGATCAACAATAAAATGTAAAAAACTATTTTTCAAAAGAATGGTTTAACATGGATCATTTAAAATGGATATTCCCTCTTTCGATGTTAAACAAAATACAAACAAATACCATCTCAAGAAAATCGAAGTTGTGACTCGGTAGAAGTTTAAAAAAATGACTAAATGAATAAAAATTGAAAATAGTACTTCTGATTAAACTTTTTTCCATTTTGCTTGACCTGATAAGAACAAGCCATAGATTATTGTCAATCTCAAGTGCAGTAAGCAAACATTATTTGGAAAAATCTTAATGAACTTTCTTTCAATTTTTGTGGAAGAAAACAATAACTCAATTTTATTTTGTTTCTTAGCTAAGACAGCATAATAATTAATTATTAATTATTGGAAAAAAATTGTTTATAAACAACTTTCGTTCAATAAAATTCTCAGAAAATTTTCAAATAAAAGATCTTCAAACTTTTGTTTCATCAAGTAAATTATGATGATATATCATTATTAAATTATGCTTTATTGCAAAAGTTTATGCCATAGACACAGACAACAGAAAAGTAAAACCTATGTAAAGCTTTTGCTACGTAATGCTTGACAAAAATGAATGCATTCGATTCAACTGACATGAAGTACACATTCATAAATCAAATACTAACTTAAAGCTAAATTACTTTTCAAACTAATTCCAGGGTTGGAAAAAACTTGAAAAAATAATAAAAATTAAACATAAGAGAAAACAGAGAAATATAATCATTTTTAATGCTCACTTTTTTTCTTGATTCTGAAAAATGATTCTCCAACATAATTGTCTGGAAACGATTGCTTTTTCCATAAAACACGTTCCCAAGCCATTTTTACCTTATTTCACCTGAAAATTTATACAATGTTTACTCAAAGAATTAATTGTTTTTTAGTTTTTTTTTCACATCATTAACAATTCAATTATGTGAATAATGATTAAGGTTTAATGATAATAATGTTTGAAAATTAAATTGTAAGAAAAACTTGAATTTCAACTTTCTTTTGAAAACAGAGTAAAGTAACTTTTTGTTTATATTTAATATAAAATTTATAAAAAAAATTTACAACATACAAGTGATGGTATATAACATTTAGTTCATTAAAATAAAATATCAACTCATAAATACCTTTTTTGATGTTGAAGATTGAAATAATTAATTTGAAGAAAAATGTTGAATATTTGTAACAAATAAAAAAATGTATTTATGAACTAATTGACACACAAGTTAATCTAATTATGCACTGCAATAGAATATAATAACAAAACTTTTGCTTTTTCTTAATGACTACAAAACTTTCACAATTGTTTATTTTTGACAAAAGTTTATAAAAATAAGATTATATTAATATATATAGATTTTTTCTTATAATAATGACTACAAATTTAAGAATACAAAGCTGCCAACACTAATCATTCTTTTTGTCATTTGTGGATACTTCTTTCTCTTCAGATTTTTCGGTCATTTTATTTGATGAAAATGGACATGATAGTCCAATTTTTTCAGAGGAATCGCTCACGGGACACGTCTTTGCTTCTTGATTGTCACTGCTGGGAGTTTCGTTTTCTGTCTTCACTTCTTCTACTTGGCCAAATGGATTCCAAAACCGTAGAAAAATTGGTTGCAAAAATTTGTGCCAAATGTAAAGAAGTACGGGAATGACGATGCATGGAACGCAAACCATTTTGAATTTTTATTCACGAATTAAATAAATAAAACTATGTCCAAAAACTCTCACTGGTATTAACATTTGTTGACAATGCACAATTTTTTTTAAAGCATTTCAATTCCTATATCTGTGAAAGAAAATAACTATTAATATAATTTTCAACAAAATACATTGATGATCAAATTTTTTCAAACTTTTCTAAATGTAACCAAAATATGCAGACCAAGAAAAACACTCACAATTTAATTATTTACAATATTAAAAGCCTTAAATAGTTTTAATTAGTATAGAAATAAACTTCAAGAGTACAAATTTTATTTCAATAATTCAAGGTTTGAATAAAAATTTTCAAGAAATTGCATCAAACCTGCACTCTTCTTCATTCACAGGTTTGGTTAGAGTTGCAACTAAAAAAACAAGTGCGTTTTAAAAAAATATATTTTTTCCAAAAAAAACACAGCTTCTTCAAAACACATTTTTCATGATTTTATTTGATCTTTTTTTAATATCTTTAAAATATTAGGTAATTATATTTTAAATTGTTTAAATAAAAAACAATTATTTATTTTTGTCAGGGCAACTATTATTGCAAATATAAATTAAAATATGTATGTTACATTGATTTTATTAAATTGCTGGTATGGTTAATACTACTCATTGGCTACTAAATTTATTTTGTAATGATTCTGATGCTTGTATTTATATAATTAACATAATTAAACATGATGTTGCAAACATTTTTGATAAATAAACAATATATATTGTATAGTTAAAAAATATATATATTAAATTGTGTTTTTACATTAATTAGACCGTTTTTGTTATCTCACATAGATATTTTTGTTATTTTGAAGGTATTTAGATCGTTTTTGTTATCTCACGTTTAAAATTGTTAGATTGATATTTCGAAGAAAACAATTTGCCACATCTATATTTCAAAGAAAATAATTTGGCAAATTTATATTTCTATGAATACAATATTTAATATTTAATATTTCTAATTTACATTAGATAAACTTGTTTTCTCCGAAAAATCAGTTTAGGGAATTGTTTTCTGCGAAGTATACATTTGGTGAAATAAACATTTAGCGAAATGTTATTCTGAAAAAGCTCAATTTGTAGAAATAACATTTTTTCAAAATTGTAATCAGAGAAATGTTCGAAAAATTACATTTTGGAGAAAGCAATTTCGACAAAGTGATAACGCCCAATAAAACTTGTGAATAAATATTTATAAAACTTGTGAATAAATATTTATAAAACTTGTGAACAAATATTTATAAAACTTGTGAACAAATATTTATAAAACTTGTGAACAAATATTT
>JARUHE010351213.1:0-10073 GCA_031471125.1 Archaeomysis grebnitzkii
ACATAACCTAACCTAACCAAACATAAATCACAAACAAAAGTTAACATTAAACAACTAAAAACCTCCCTAAATTGATATTACTTTCTTGTTAAAGTTGCTAGATTTGATTAAGAGATCTAAAGTAAAGTTTAGCCAAAATGGCACCCATTTTACTTATTTTATCTACAAAATTTACTTATAAATCAAGTTTATCTACACAATTTCACACATTAATAACATAGTTTAACTAAAATAATAGATACTTTATCATAAAAAATTATTTTATAATATATTTTCAAGTTTGAACACGTAATTCTGTTGGTATCTCCACCACACTACAAAATCCGTCCACATGCATGCAAAAAACGCATACAAAAAATGAATGCTATTTGATAAAAAGTTTGCAAAACCTGCATGTGAAGCGTTTTGAATGTGCAGTTGAACACAACCAATGATTACAAAACTTAATCTGTTGTAACAGGCTGGCGCGGTTTATTAAGCTGTGTTTGAAAAAAACCCAGCTTCAATAAATGACTTCTGATTGGTGTTGTTGTTGGGGCAGCGGATGGTCTTGCCATTTTTTTTAAAAATAATACTAAACAATTACAAAAATGAAAATAAAGAACATAAAATTTTACATTTTTTGTGTGAAATAAATATTTACTTATTAAAACATACATTTTATAAGAAAGTTAAAAATCATGATTAACCAAGATTTTTATTAATAGACTTAGAGAAAAGTTTATTTAAAACGAATTAAGCAACTGAAGATTCAAAAGTAGAAGCCTGACGGACTTTGTTTTACCAAAAATTTATATTTCTTCATAGAAAGAGATATTTAAGAGGTTTTAGATTTAGACAACTTACCATCATTTATATGGTTCAGTAAGAATTTTATTTGAAAGTTTAGAGATAATTATATTGAAAATAAATGAAGGACAAGTGTTAATATAATACTGTATATAATTGTATTCAACAATTACACAACTGTAGAAACTTTTTGAACATACATACAAACCCAGCTTTTAATGCGTAGCATTTAATCGTGTCTGCTTATCTATTGAACGTAAGATCCTTAAACTGTTGAATGACGTCACACTTGTTTGTTTCTTTCAGGAAGTCCAACTTTCTTAGGAGTAGCTGCCGTTTGTCGACCTGTGAACGAAATAGACAAATCTTTAAAACATCTTCACAATCTATTAAAGTTTTTAATTTTCTAAAAAAATTATTACCGAACACAAATACAATGTTTGTCTGACAAAGTATCTAAATATTAACTTTATGTAACTCTTCTAGATAAACATAGATAAGTATCTATATGTTCTATCAGCTTATTAACTTTATCTAACTTTTATAGATAAGCATTGCACAGAACGAGTCAAAGTTTATTTTAGTATGTACAAAATGTTTACTAAAAACTTATTCCCATTAAATTTGAACTTTCCAGAGATGTGTAAATTGCAATACATGCGTTTGGCTCCTTGAACAATAAGCTTAAAGATCCAATTATAGCATTTACTGTTTTAAAATTGTATTTTGCAACCATTAACCTTTGACTTTCATTGCCGTTTGGTTATTGTAATAATAAGAGCTATAGTGCTTGGGAATTTATGGTTTTAGTTCTGCATGTATTGCTATCGCCAGTCAATAATCTATATAGCTTATGTAATTAATCTATGTGACTAATCTATGTGGCTAAGCTATGTCACTAATATATGTCAATGATCTGTGTCACTAATCTATGTGACTAATCTATGTGGCTAAGCTATGTGACTAATCTATGTGACTAATCTATGACACTAATATATGTCAATGATCTGTGTCACTAATCTATGTGACTAATCTATGTGGCTAAGCTATGTGACTAATCTGTGTGACTAATCTATGACACTAATATATGTCAATGATATGTGTCACTAATCTATGTGACTAATCTATGACACTAATATATGTCAATGACCTGTGTCACTAATCTGTTTGATTAATATATGTGAATAATCGATGTGACCAATGTATAAGACTAATATATGTTAACAAATATATGTGACTAATGTATGTGACTAATGTATGTGACCAATCTATGTGACCAATCTATGTGACCATTCTATGTGACTAATTTTTATTACTACTAATCTATGTGACTAATTCTTATTACTAATAATCTATGTGACTAGTTTATATTACTACTAATCTATGTGACTAATTTATTTTACTACTAATCTATGTGACCAAACTATGGGATCAATCTATATGACTAATTTATATTAATAATCAATGTGATTAATCTATGTGACTAATCTATGTCACTAATCTATGGGACTAGTCTATGTGACTAATCTATGTGACTAATCTATGTGACCAATCTTTGTGATCAGTGTTTGTGACAAACTTATGTGATTAATCTATGGGACCAATCTATGTGACCAATCTATGTTTTTACAGCTTAGAAAAACTTTACTTGCTAACATATGAGGTGAAACTGATGTCTCTTTGAGGTGAATGCATTTGGTTTAATTCTGTCGCATCAAGATAAGATTAAATTTTTGTCCTTAGAAACTACTTGCTTAGAAAATCTTTGATAACATATTTGTGAATAAATGTTTACGAGATAATAAATTTTGTTGAATAACAAATAGTCTTTTAAGTAAAGTTTTTAAAGATTTTTAGACATTTTGAATATTTTTGAACATTAAATAAAATAACTTTCAGATATAGCATTAAAATAAAATTTAAAGCAGTCATTTATAAGCTACATTTTTACATTTTTGTTTTAAACCTATTTTGTTGGAAAATATGTATTTTGTGTTAGCTTTATCATATGTTATTATCATATGCTAACTCATAGATGGTTTATGTTAGTATCATATTTTAAGCTAACACATAGACATATATGTTGTATGTTATTATCATATCTTAAGCTAACACATAGACATAGATGTTGTATGTTATTATCATATCTTAAGCTAACTCATATACGTTTTATGTGTGTATCATACCTTAAGCAGACTCGTAGCTGTTTTATGTTTGTATCATATCTCAAGTAGACTCATAGACGTTTAATGTTTGTATCATATATTAACCTAACTCATAGATGTTTTATGTTTGTATCATATCTTAAGTAGACTCATAGACGTTTAATGTTTGTATCATATATTAAGCTAACTCATAGATTTTTATGTCTGTCATATTTTAAGCTAACTCATAGATATTTAATGTTTGTATCATGTCTCAAGTAGACTCATAGACGTGTAATGTTTATATCATTCATATCTTAAGATAACTCATTTAAGTTTTATGTTTATATTTCAATATTTTATTTTCTTTAATTTATAGAGATTTATTTATAAACATCACTATGATTTGAATATCTTACATGTCTTTATTTATATTTAAATCCGACCATGTTGTAAATTGAATTAATGAAATTAAAGTTACAATCTAAAATAATATGCAAATTGATTTCCAAGCTGAAAAGAACGTTTAGTTATCATATGATTGCAATAACTTCATTATTTTATTGTTTATTATTGTTTGGCACTTTGCATAACGCAAAACAAACAAATGAAAACGTAAGTTAAATATTAAGAACAATAAATAAAAATGATATGATAAAAAAATCATATCTCAAGGTTGCCTGGATAGCTAAACTTGTTAGAAATGTTTCGTTCTTCTGCGTGTTTGTGTATGATGAACAAATCAATCAACACATTTGCTTAAGACAAGGTTCGGGAATTATTTTGAAAAAATGGAACATACAATAATAATTTGTATTTAGAGTTTAAAATTACTTTTTTAAAACATTTAAGAAATTAAGGTGTCAAAATTTAAAATAGTATTTTAATTCTTAACTATAATGTTTTAAATTTTTCTAATTGGATTGGATTGTTTAAAGGCTTTTTAAAACAGGTTTAAATCAACCTTATCATATTTGCCTTTTAGTTCCCAGACTTCTCACAAAAAGAATTGACATAACTTACACATCCAGAGGTATCATATCATCTTCCACAATAGACCTAAATTCCATTAATATTAAAATATATAAAACATCATCCACAATATTCTCCTCCTACTTCCTGCACATCAAATTGTATAACTCCTCAACAACCTCCCGAATATCATTATAGCAAGAAACTTAAGTGCCAAACACCAAGCACCAAGCTACAAACACAACATACAGAAAACAAGGCAACAACATATTCAATTAGCTACAACACCTCATTAAACCAACTAACACAAAGCCCCACCTCGCAGGACCTTAAACTTTGCAGCCTTAATTTCCACATAAAAATAAAATAAAAACCACTCCGATTTCACTTCTGATAATATCCCAATAAAAGTTACAATCACCAATGATACAAAAACACAACATAGGAAATCATATAAAATACAAACTTTAATAAAGATAACTTGACATAATTCATTGCACCCATATCTGACCAAATGGGCCTTTGATAGAAAATTTAACCTAACATAACCTAACCTATAGTAATCTAACCTATCCTGACCCAAAGTAACTTAACCTTACCTGAATTTAATTAACCAAATCATTGTTTTTTTATAAGGTCAGATATCCGATATTCGGCCAAATGTCCGTTTCGGCCCGTTGTTTGTCGGCAAAGTATCCGTCGGTGAAATGTCTTGCCATGCTAAGGGCTAATCTTTAGATTCAACGTTTGAAACCACAAACAAAGCCATCACTTTGCTGCCAAACAGGGTAATATAATACAAACTTACCAAATGAAGCCCTGAAACCCCTTCCTTCAATGCAATGACAGTCTCTTCACTTATACACAACTCCAGAAGAGCCAAGAAACTGAACCCAACTACATCTTCACCATACATCTTAAGCACCTTGATCTCATTGCAAATAAAATTCGGACACTATTTGAGAAAACTTGATACATTTTTTCAGCGAATGTAAAAACTGAAATTAAAATAGTTTTATACAGTCATATATTTATAGTCATTTAGATACCTTAAACCTACAAATATTTATCATAATTTCAACAAAAAATTAACAGTTGTTATACAGTTAATAAACCTAGTTTTATTATTATCACAAGACGTTTGAAACAACAAAATAATTAATAACATCGGAAAAAATAGGTTGAATGAACGGAAAGAACAATCAATAAAGAAATAATTACACACGTCAAAACTGTGTTTGTGTGATTGAATTGAATGGAATGTGTTCTTAAGACAGATCTTAAAACGAACTCAAAATCTATTCATAAGAGTGACAAACAAAAAAATTCTGTTCTGGAGAAACTCATAAATTTAATCTTGACACATAAAATAAGACAAAAGAGAAAAATTGAAATTTTGTTCAAAGAAATTTGAAACTTGACAAACAATGTTTCAATCGCTTCTGTGGAGGAATAAACTCGATGGATAATTAATTATTGCAATGTTATTGACAGAGTGTTTATAGTACAGTATCCATAGTATCCATAGCAGAGTATCCATTGTAGAATATCTATAGTATCCATAGTATCCATAGCAGAGTATCCATTGTATAATATCTATAGTATCCATGGTATCCATAGTATCCATATCAGAGTATCCATTGTAGAGTATCTATGGTATCCATTGCAGAGTATCCTTAATAGAGTATCCATTGTAGAGTAGCCTCGGTAGAGTATCATTGTAGAGTATCCATGGTAGCCATAGTATCCTTAGTGGAGTATCTATAGTATCCATGGTATCTATGGTATCCATTGTAGAGTATCCATGGTATCCATATCAGAGTATCCATGTGCCGATACGATGGATGTTCTGTAATGGACGACTGATTTTCTATTGAAAATCAGAAGATTTGTTGTGTTTTTTCTCTAGTTCGAAACAATTCATTTATATCTTTTGGCTTAGTACTCAATTGTGATAGATACTAATTATAGTTGTTCAGTTATCATTAAATTATAACCAAATGTATTTTAATTATTCATTTATATTAGATAATTAAAGTTTAATTAGTCATAATTATTCAATTATAATTAACCATAATTATTAAATTATAATTAATCATAATTATTAAATTATAACTAACCATAATTATTAAATTATAATTAAATGAAAACAAAGTATAATCTTTAAAGTGTGGTATATAAAATAATACTTATATTTTTATATTTGTTTACTCTTTTAATAAAACCTGGTGATAAAACTATTTAGCTTAATCAAGGTGAACAATATATAGAGATTAACTATTACAGTTTTATTAATGAAAAAAGTACAAAAATGTTTATGTAGAAGAAATGAACAATGTAAGTAATAATACAAATATAGATATACAGTGATAAAAGGTACCTTGAGAAGAAAACTTAGGGAGAAAAAATAATGAAAATAATAAAAATAACAATGATAATAATAAATACATATAATTTTAACAACACTAACAAAAACAATAATACATCAACAATTCATACACTATTAATAACAACAATAATCACTACTAAATACAAATAACAACACTAATAACAAAACAAATAATAAATAATAAAATAAATGTATTACCAATAAAATAAAACAGTGGCTGCAACCAACACTTAACTAATAAGCCTTAGAGGAGTAATAATCTCATCTTCAAACTCTTTAAGTAAAAATATTCTGAAAAGAAATAAACAAACTATAAGGAAATCCAAAATAAGATAAGATGCAAAATAAACATATATATACTTATATATATATCTAAATTTGTATAGTATATATACAATATATTTGTTAGAGGTTTATTAAGAATGTTAACTTTCACCACAGAACTTTCAATAAAATTAAATTCCACTAATATTTAATGTGAAAATAGAATACGAAAATAAATACATGAAACGTTAACAAGAAATTAAATTCTTATTTCATTAGAATCTACAGTTTGTGAAGGGACATTATTTAACTTATCACACACTGTAATAATTTAATGAATTCATTAAATTAAGCCTAAATGAAAAATTGAATCCAACATTCATGAATAATAGAGCCAAAGGAAAGCGGGAAATGTTGATTTAACACTTCCGGTGAAAAACGTTAAAAGCACATCCAAAGTTTGTCACTTTCAGTTGATTTTCAAGTAAAAATCTAATCCTCGTTTCATAAAGTTGTTCAAAAGAAACTTTTGTTGGTGGGCTACAGTCATTTACTTTCAATATTAAGTTAGATTAAACAATATGTTGAACGTACGAGTTGATATTTTGTCATTAAAACTAAATCACATTTTATAATTATATTATCTGACGGAACAAATAACTTTCAATATTGTAGTTCCATTATATTTGGGATGGAGAGGTATTACGTAAAAAACTTAGGGAGATATTTAACAGTTTTTCTTGATTAGAAAAGTTGTTCTGCCGAGATACTTTCTACTCTCTCCTTCTAACAACTTTGAGAAATTAATGATGAAGTTTGAAATATTTTTGTTCAGAGAAATATTTCGACATTACTCAAGTTGTGGAAATTTGTATTTTTACTCTAGCCGATGTATATTTTAGAGACTTCAAAGCATGTTATATAACTTTCAATATACTTTTCCTAAGAGATGGAACTTCCAGTTTTATATTTAAAACTTTGGTATTAAATTTACTTTATGTTGGCAAAGCAAAAAAAACAGTTGTAAAGTAAAGATGTATTTTGTCTTACATTTAATTGACAAAGAACTTTCTTTTACTTTTCATAAGGTCTCACAAATTATTAGGAATTTTTTATTATTAAAAGTGATACCATGCAATTTGTTAAAAAAAACAAAAATGGGAAAACCTAAGACCGAATAATTAAACAAAACATTGTAACTAGAGCATAATAGATAAGCAAAACCTATAGTAATAAAATTAAATTTACTAATTAAAATACAGTAAATAAACCAAACCTACTAATTCAAACCTAGTATTTAAGCAAAACCTAATAACTAAATAAAATCTACTAATCAAAACCTGACAGTTAAACAAAACATAGTAATTAAACAAAACCTAATAATTAAAACCCAATAAATAAACAAAAGATGATAATTAAAATCTAATAAACAAACAAAGTGTAGTATGAAAGATGGTCGCTGAGTGGATACGAACGCTGCCTGGAGATTAATGTTGCATAAGCAAATCTCACTGGCGCCGCGCCGGTTCGAGTCCGCTCTAAGGCTATTTCATTGGAATTTGAACGTGGCTGTATTCCCTTAAAATCTCGTATGCTAAGCTTACCCCGGCATGGAGGACGCGCTGCATATCCTTAGGTTACACATCACTTGATGTGGGTAGTAATATTAAAGTTGATATGTGAAGTGGGCAGATATTGAATAAGTTCGATTAGACCCAAACATTACTTATTATTAATTTAAACATATAAATGAAAGAAATTTACTAATACAAACCAAGTAATCAAATAAAGTAACTAAACAAAATCTAGTAATCAAACAAAGTAATTAAACAAACTATAGTAATCAAACAAAGTAATTAAACAAACCATAGTAATCAAACTCTAGAATGGAAACAAAACATATTAATTAACACATACTAAATAAACAAAATCGAATAGTTTTTCAAAACCTAGTAATTAGGACGCAATAAATAAGGAAAACCTCGTAGACAAACAAATATTCTACTAAGAATATTAGTGTAATTAGAAGAATATTACTTTAAAAAAAGTTATAAAGAAATGTCATAGAAGGAAAAAAACTATGCCAGTGTAAAATTGGACATCAGAAAATTAAGTAACAATTGGAATAGTTAAAATTGACAAAAGCTGAGTGGACAAGGCTTAGCAGGACGTGCAAATACGAATTATTTTTCAAAACAAAATAACACGAAACCTCCAAAAAACGAATCTTTTGTTTTGATTGTTTTATTTTAATTAAAACCTCGATATATTCACCTATTTATTGACTTTTAAAAACATTTTGAAATTGCAAGTGATTGTTAGAAGAGGTTAATTATGTGTTAAAGTTAAGAAGTAACAATAATAAACTAAAATAAAGATAAAACAAACACATTCACAATTTGGTGAAAAAAGAAAAGCATCACCTTTAACGCAATTTGAAAAAGAAAACATTCAAATTTCTTAGCTACAAAAAAAGTTAATTCACATTTAACACCACCAAGCAATTGATTCTTTTCTACATAAAGGGCGAGTGTAATTAAAATTGGTAATAACAGAACAATTTGTAAGCAGTAAACCAAATAAATTGAGATCTTTGATTACAAAGCCCGATTAGAAAGCAAATCTTTGGATCCCTTTGGCTTGTTCACAAAGTTGTGATAACGGTTAAAGTTAGTCAATTAGTGTAGTGCTCGACTCAAGTTACGTGCGCAAAAGTGTCTTGAAGTAATTTTATATTTTCCTTTCAAATTCTTTGTCATGTCTTTGTTTTTATTTGTTTACGGTTTCGGGAAAAACACAAAGCTGGCATATGATACGGTATCTACCGAATTTATGGTACGATACCAATAACATTAACTTACCAAATTACGTAAAACCATCCAAGAATTTGTATGGTATTTTTTTGGTATCGCTACCATATAAATGGTAAACAAATAATTAATCAATTCTATATTCAAGCATAAGTATTACAATGGAGGGCTGATAGGAAAATAAGATCAATCAAATGGAGGTACTATACCTCTTGGCATACTTTACCTTTCAGTGTCTGTGGGGGAGGGGGGAGGGGGGGGACAGGAAGATGTGGAGAAATACATGTTTTGCATTATTAAGATGTTTGAAAAAACAGCTTCTGTGAATGGCCTCTGATTGTTGTTGTTGTTGTTGGAACGATGGATGATTTGTGAATTTAAAAATTTTGCAGTTTTTTAAAAATAACAAAAAAAGCTTATTTTCCAGAAAGGTTTGTTTAAATGAAAACAAAAGAACATAACATTCTACACTGGTATCACTACGTTTTTTGTGTATGAAATCATCAGTATCTACTTATTAAAACGCACATTTTATAAGAAAGTTGAAATTCATGGTTAACCGATATTTTTATTTGAAAGGTAAAATAAAAGGGATTACTTGAAAATAGAAGAAACGAAAGAACTGGAGATTCCAACTAGAATGCCTGACGGACGTTTTTGCCTATTTTTTTATCTAACAGACATTTTAGGAAATTTCAGATTAAC
>JARUHE010351235.1:0-10072 GCA_031471125.1 Archaeomysis grebnitzkii
TGAAGCGGGGCAGAGATCGGTTGAGTTCAACTTAACGATTAGACCCGCTATATAAAAGCCCCAAATATTATTATTATTAAATGAGAATAAAAATATAAAAATAATACATGGGCTATGTGACGTTACAGGATAAAAAAGTGGGCGGAGCTTACTGTTAAGATGCGCGTAGAAAAACTATGTGTCTACCTGGTATTATTATACCATGGTACAACCAGTCGTCAACTGTACTACAGGCCTTGACCAGCCCTTGCAAGAAAAATACTCTTTAACAAAACAAACCATTTGATAACAGTGTAGCATATATTTTTTTTAAAAGTTTGTATTATATAAGCTTTTATGGTTTTTACTGAATTGAAGTTTCTGTAGCACAGATAAATGTATTGTATTGGACACGCCTTTCGTTTTGTTAGTTATTTCGGTGATAAAGTCATGCATATATTGTCTACAAGCATGACCACCTAAATTCTTCAGGTCTCTTATTGGTAGATCTGATTCTTGCTTACGTCACAGATGTAGTTTAGTTTCAATTGTTGATTAGTGGAAAACAGTTCAGTTTTAGTGTGTTCCTATTACTATATTATATGAAAGATATTTTAATAAGTTTTTAAATATAGTATAGTTATGTAAAGTGTAAATAGTTTTCATAAAAATTCATAATGTACGAATTTTTTTTGTATTATCAGTGACATCGGTATTGAACAAATAGTATTTATTTGTTGGATTATTTGGTAAGTTATAATACATTTCAGACTTTCTCGTAAATAATGTAAACTAGTTGTTTGTAAATTGTTGTAAATTAGTTGTTTGTTATTGAATTATTGTAATTTCTAATTAAAATAATTTAGGTTTTATAAGGATGTCATCTTAATGATGTTTAGCCCATATTATAATACTAGCTGTAAAAGTTCTGTGGTATTCAAAAGCTTGAAGTTTGATGTTTAATAGTATTAATAATCCGTATTCACTTCAAACCCACCACACTTAAATAAATAAAAGTAATGTTCAAGTATAATTCTCAACAGTTAACTATTAATTATTGAAGCTCAAACGAGTGATAAAGGAACTTCAACTGTGCTCACTGTTCAAAAGAAGACAATTGAAGAAGAGCCCTAATTCACTCTCGATGCAGAAAGTATTAAAACTTTAATGAAATGACTAGATAAAGAGTGGAACATATATGGACATGGGTATTTAACTAGGGAGACCTAACTATTCGCCCATAAATATGGTTATTGTAAATGTGAGAATATAGGCCTATCCTAGATGTTACTGCTTTTCTGCAATTTATTTTTATATTCTGAGAAACGGTTTAGATTTTAGATAGTCTAAGCTATAGTCAGGCATTCAGTTATGCTTAAAATGGCACTAGCTATTTGAGAAAGTAAGAAGTTCATAAAATTAGTTAAAAAAAAGTCTTATAAATAAAATACTATAGAAAATCCTTGACAGAAGCTATACAGAAAAGTGTAATATTAGTAATTACAGTTTATACCATTCCTTAGTCGGCATAGCCTATACTTCCTAGAATTTAAGAAAAATCATCAAAGCTCATGCACAGTATAAGGCTTATACTATAAGCAGTAAACAGTAATTCAAAAAAAGATCAACTATGATTTACATTAGTTTTTTAATTCAAAACTTAGCCTACAAAGAGGAATAGAAACTTGAATATTTAGTTATATGGTCTTGAGATGTTAGATCATGTAATGTAATGCTGAAAACAAAAATAAACTTTTGCATACAGAAATCCATTTTATATTTCATTTTGTGTTTCTAAACTTTAAATATTGTTCTTAAGACCATATTTGAAAAAGACTATTGTTGGTTTATTTTGTTCTTATTTATTCCATTTCGGTTTTATTGTAAGGTAAAAACGCATATTTCTCAACAAACTTGACATACTAATTGTTTTTTTATAGCCTACCTACATAAGTCATTTAAAAACCATTGTAGATAAACGATCCTAAGTAAGTGTTGAATAATCGAAATAGGTTACCACAAGCAATGTCACAATTCAGTGAAGTGGCCTTCTCTTTTAAGAAAGTCTTGGTACAAGCAGTCAACATGAACAATTGTTCACTCGAAAAATATAAATTATCTATATAAGAAATACTTTGCATACAATAATGAACATTAAATAAATATCTCAAACCAAATAGAGGTCATTCAATGCAAAATTTAAAAGATATAGATGGCTTGAATGGAATCAATGATTCCCAGTACTGTTAAATAAGAGGGAAAAAACACGTTGATTAAACAAAAAAATAACTATTTCAATCTATAGCACACAAATTACTGTAATATTCTTGGCCATTAATTCAATTATATTTAAAATTGAATAATCAAATAGGATAATATAAATTGTGTGGTTTTATGAAGGCGTTCTTACTCCACGTGAAACAAACTTTTCAAACCCCGTTTATATTTAAATGTTGACCATAATAACTATTGATAACAATTGAGACAGTTTAGACACTAATGAGGAATTTGTGATTGTTTAGCAGTCTGTATATTGGAGCTTTATACTTAGATTTTATTTATTGGGGAATAACAATCATTCAGATGCAATGTTCAATATTAACAACCTGTTTAACCTGTTAACAGTTTTATTTTCAGATAAACCACATTTTAACATCCTTATATCTAACAGCTTTAAACACAAAATTGTATAAAATTTTGCATAGTATAATTAAATGTTAAATTTATTACTTATTTTAGTTAGCACGAGTAAATATTAAAATAAGTTTAAGTTACAGGGTTAGAACTAAGTATAAAAAATATATTTATTATAAATAGTGAAAATAGATAAATATACAAAACTTAAATTTGCATTAACAAATTATTTTAAATTCAGGTTAGAATTAATAAAATTAAATTACATTTGAGTTTCAAGGTAATGTATTTTTCCCTCGATTCTTACTCCATCAAACAAAACAATGCTGAAATTACAATTCTATAGCTCAAAATGAAAAAAGTGATCAGTGGTAATAACATGTGCTTGTTCTAAATTTTGCTCTTAATTTGATTTGACAAACAAATATCCTTTCAAATGTATTTTTGTTTTTGTTCAAGGACAGGCATAGTGTGATTTTGTTTTTGTGATTTACTTCTTCAATTGAATGGTTTGCTTTATAGCGTCATCTCTTATCTAAATGGGTTGAGACCACATGGGACACCATCTGCTTTGGTACACAAACTGAATGAATTCCGACAACCATTGCATATGTTAAAAATATTCACAAGTTCTTCAGTTTCCAAGATAATCATTTTTCGAAACCACTGCAGTTGAGCCAACATTGTTCCATGAAAACTCTTACCAGGGAAATATACAGGAATTAAGAAAACTAAATTTCTTAATCATTTAAACCAAGACTTTACCTTGCAGGTCTTGTGAAAAAGGGAAACTTTCGTGTATGATGCATTGAGTTTTGTGTTTATTAATATGTCTCTTCAGATTAAACCGAGTGCTGAACTTCTTTCCGCAAATGTAACAGTTGAAAAGGTGCATCTTATTATGGACAGTTGCTATGTGGCTTCGCTGAACAGATCTTGTCTTGAAAGCAGCTCCGCATATTTCACAGAGAAATGACCTCTTCTCAGAATGGGTCAGTTTGTGTTCCTTCAAATTTGCAGCAGAGCGACAAATTTTGTTGCATATGTCACAAGAATGGACGTTATCTACAAGGTAGTCTTCGACTCTCTGTTCATTGGGTTTGAAATGAATAGCAACATAATGTTGTTTGAGACTGTTAAACGTCTTGAATTTAGCTCCACACAAGTCGCATAGATGTGAATAACAGTTATTGTGAACAGTTCTCATGTGTCGATTGTAATGACATTTCTGCATCGTTGTGAAACTACATTTAGTACAAGACACACTCTTTTTTAAATCACTTTTTGTTACTGAATCAACTAGTCTTTTAGCATCAGTCCCAGAAATAAAGTTTTCTGAAGCAGAGCGATTATTTTCAATATCATTGCCAATACTGGGTATGTTTTTGTGTTTCTGATGTATGTGTTTTTTCATTGCCTTCAAGACCACACACTTATATGAACAATGACTGCATGATAAGATCAACTCAGGGTGACTCAACATGTGCAGTGTCAAGACACTTTTACGAATGCAGCTAAAATCACATCTCTCACATCGAAATATATTTGATTGTTTTTCATGTATTTTTAAATGCTGATTAAATTGATTCGACCTTGAAGAAGTGTATGAACATTGAACACATTTCAAAATCTTTAAATTGGACAATTTTTTTCTCTTTTTAACATTAATTTCAGATTTCACAGACTCTACATTTTTGTTGCAATTCGAAATAATTGTCTCCACAGGCTGGAACAAACTTTCTTCCAATGCATATTCAATTTCTTCATTAAACTTCATGTCTTCCTCCTGCGATATTTCATCAACAACTTCAATCTTTTCTATCATGGTGGAATCGTCTGTTAAATTCAGATACGAAACATCTTTGAAGCTTTCACTTGCAAATAAATTCTCTTCCTTCACTACAAAGTTTTTGGGCAGCAAATTTGAAATTTTTAAATTTTGAATGATTGAATTATCATTGCTTTTGCTGGAATAGCCTTTGGCATCAAGTTCATCCAACAGAATTTTCTGAAAATTAAATACCAAATAAGAAACTAAATAAACTGTATCACAATATTGAACCTGTGATTTTTAAATAAAACTTCACCACCTACTTTAATGTATGGTCATTGATGAAAAATTAGGTGATGATGTGGAATATAAGCATAATACATAAGATTTTGAAATTGCATCATATTAAGGAAATCTTTTCTTTTTCTTTTGTAGACACCAAAAATGAAAAATCCAGAGAATATTTTTACATCCACGAAAGACATTTTCTTCTGTCTTGAACCCAGAAGGTAGACAATGAATGTGTACCAACCAATAGATTTGCTCAAATAGACCAATACATTTTTTATTTGTCATACTGGATATTTGACCTTATTGGCGCACTTGTTGTAAGATATGAATCAGTTTTTGTTCAATGAAAATTAGTGAAGCATATAAAATAGAGAAAAAACATTTCTGATAAAATTATTTCATAGGTCCTCAACCTCACATAACCTTATTAACATAAAAATTGTAAATACAAAATGTCCTTAAAATGACTCTTCTAACAAAAATAAAAAAAAATGAATATAGATTGTATATAATTAGCAGTTCTTCATTTTTTCTCTGAATGAACATTGAAAAATTCTATGAAATAAAAAACAAAAAAGCTGTGATTTTTTTTCATTCAAGAGTCAATATCATAAACACGGCAACAGAAGGAAAAAAATATATATTTAGTGCAGTGTTAACCTAGCTGGTTAGTTATATTAAATTAGTGGCTCATAAACTCCATCAAAGATCTTCACTAGTCAAAAAAATTCTATCAAGACTACCTCAGCTACCCTGTATGGATAAAAAGACTGAATAAAAGGAATTGAAATTGTGGTAAAGCTTTCTTGAAGATTAGGTAATCCGAAAAAAAACACTTTAAACTAGAATAACCTTATAAAAAGTATCAAACTTAAAACTTTATACAATTATGAAATGAATAAAAGTAAAATCAAAGATTCCATGGGACATTATATATGATAACAATTTATGTACTCACCTCCAATATTTGTAAGGCCAACAAATTTTCCACATCAATATTTAGACCAGCGGTTGATTCTTCTATCTTAAAGGTTGGATAATCCTTCTGAATACTTTCAAAAATTTTGTTTGCCGAGTTCAAATTCAAAAATTCACAGACGTCTTTACAAATGCAGGTCGAAATTGTGCTGAACACCTGAAAAGACATACATGTTCCTCTAAATTTTACCCAAAATGGCCTGGATGCAAACTTTTAAATTTTCCTATAACTACCTAAAGCATTCTGGTTGCAGAGTTAGTTTTCTGACCAGACATGCACCAATGACTCAATAAAAAGTTTATGATTTGTCAAGTGGAATACTTCATTTTTTTCTGTAACTTCATAAATATTATTTTTAACACATTATTCCTAATAGGATTGGTTAAAAAGAAAATTACAACATTCAAATAAAAGTAAAATTTAATATTTATTGATAACATTGGAAAGACCATACCTATGTCACGGTCAATAGTAATTAGACAGACAAGTAGCTATGCATGGATAGATTTTACATGAGCCATACATCAATTCTTTTTACAAGAACATTAATTGAAAAAATGATTCTTTGCATTATTAATTGGAAGGTTTATTAAATTAACATTTGCTTTAACTTTTAAACAAAAGATGTCAAATAAAACTAAGAAAAAAAATATTGAGACAAAAAAGAGAACACCAACTTGACAAGGACTATAATAAATCACTTGTGTATTTGTGGGCATTAATGTGAATGAGAGTTTCTACTACTGCCCTCAGTTAACCAGGGTTTGCTCTTCAAAAAACATGAACAATGAAGCCTTACCCAACTGTACTTTTGGATAAAACTCCACTGTTCACGTGGTTGGAAGAGCGAGCCCGGAATGGTTGAAGAGAGTAGTATAAATTGTCTATTAATGCTTGCAAAATCATTGTGTATTTAGTTAAGATAGAGACAAGAGACCCCAGAGCTTGATTAATTGTCGTAGTGGGCGAAGATTTGAATAATTTTTACCAATTTTAGATAACTTGTTCCACAATTATAATTTGCAATAACTGAGCCCCTAACAAGCGACTACAACTTTTCCTGCAAATATTGAGAACAAATCTAAAAAATATAATTTTTCTAACCTAAATTGATAGAAACAAAGAAATTTTTACCTTGAAAACATTTTTATTGTTTGGAATACTTGAAGGCAAAAGTTCGTAATAATCCAAAACAGGTGATTCTGAATCTCTATTAAACTTGCAGCTCTTGATGACTTTTGAGGAGACATCACCTTGACCAATGGAGTCTCGTTCTAAAATTTTCACCTCAATGCTTGTGGTCTCCAAGATATTGTCAAAAACATCTATATTGGATGGCATCGAGATAATAGATTCTTTGTAAAACTCTTCATCATGAGATGTGGATAAAGTGCATTCGATTCCTGCTGATGGTATTTCCGATGACTGTACGATCATATTTTGTTCAAAATTGTTCGAATCAGAACATACTGGGTTGAAAACCATATGACTTTCATTCAGGTTATTTATCTGCAATTGAAAGCTAAATAAATTTAATCTAATAATTGTAATAATAAATAATAATATATAATAAATAATAATAACTAAATTCAATCGAATGAGAATCTTGCCATAGATGACTGGGAACCTCACATCAAGTAAACAAACATTATTTGCCAAATCTCAATGCACATTCATTTTTCAATAAAAATTATTCTTGACAGTATTGGTTGAATAATTTGTGTTCAATAAAAATTTCTGTAACTCTTCAAACATAAAATTTTAAACTTTTATGGACAGAAGAGTTCAAAAAATTAATTTTTTTCGGCTAGGACTATAACTCGATTAGAATTAATTTTTAAAAATATTTTTTACATTTTTTAGTAGGTCTAATAATAAATTCTTTGTAACTTTTCAAATGAAGCAATGTTCAAGTTGGAAAAGTAAAACTTTTACAGTGCTTTTGCATTACAAAAATGGTTAATATATAATGTATATTTTTGATTTACAAACAAAGTGTTTAATACTTAATTTTCAAATTTGAAGGATTAAGTTAAAAAAAAGGAAAAAATACAAAAAAAACTAGCATAAAGTAACCAAACATTCCAATTTTTGGCTATAATTCAGCAAATATTTATTATATGAAAAAAATTACTCTTGACAACATTTATTCAACAAAATTTTCTGTATTTTTTCAAATAGAAACTTTAAATTTTCGCTCAAAAATTTTCTGAGTTAAAAAAATGTTTTTGGCTATAACTTTTTGAAGATAGTTTTGAAAAAAAATATTACTCTGGAAAATATTATCATGTTCAATAAAAACAAGTGTGAGTAAATGCTATGCATTGAAAGCTGTGTTTGTAAGTTAAAAGTTAAAACAGTTTCTAAAATTGTTATATTTTTAATACAATTCTATATATTATTATATTGACACTTTTCTTTCATTTGTTATAATAAAAATACCTCTAAACCTTCAAAAAAATGTTAGTCAATCATAAATTTGATGATAAATTGGCTAAGTCTAAAAACTCCAATTATTAATATCTACCGAATATCGGTCAACCATAAACTAAACTTCAAGTTTTTCATAAAATGTATGTTTTAATAGGTAAATATTGATTTAAGAAAAGTAGCAGTAGTAGTAGTACTACACCACCAACACCACCACCATAATATAATTTTATTAAACTATTATTATATTTGATATAAATATTGAAAAAACATCCACATACCTGCGCATCAATAGAGGTCAGAATTATAATGGACGAATCTTCATTCACATTTAATTCCATCTTTTTAGATTTCGACAAAAATTATTTATCACTTTTTTTGATAACTCAACAATTAACTGCAAGTTCAAAACCAAATTTTATTTCATATCTGAAAAAAAAACTATCAATAAATATGTAAGTTTTTAAATAAAATGTTAAAATAAAAAACAAATAAAGTATTACACATTAAAAGCTGTATCTCTAAAAACATATTCAATTTTTAGAACTACAAAGTTTAAAAATGTTCAACTATTTAAAAAAGAAACTTTAAGTTTGCATTTCCTTAACTATATAAAAAAGTACAAGAAAATTCATTAATGAACAAAAGCTCTATGATGTCTCTAATGTCTAGTCTAGAATTTGAAATTCTTTCTTTAGAAGCGTTCTATTACAATGCAGTAAACACGAATTAGATGGTTTTTCAGACTAACATTATGTTAGTGCTTTAAAAAAAACCCATTTTAAGCAAGTATTTATTGATTGATTTAGATATTAAATTTTTAAATTACTTGCCAATAAGTCCTTCTAAGCGATATTTTGTAAACTTATGGCAAGCAATCACTTGGCATGCATTTTTATAAAGTAAATATTTATTCTAATGTTTCAAAATGTTAAGCAATTACTGAAATAACATGAACCTATGACTTTTTTTAATAATCATAAAATATTAAATATGCTAAAAAGGTTTATTTCATTATATGAAATATGTGATAATAATAAGGTGACTTGTTATAACAGGTGCATTTATATATTTAAAACATTTCTTTGAATATTCAGGAGATCAATAGTTTTTTTTTTATAAAAATGTTCATATAGTCTATGGACTATACATGTTTTTGTTGATAGAAATCTACACAATTAATCAAACTTTTTTATGAAATTATAAAATAGTACAGGCCTATTTAAGTCTTGTTAGCCTGTAGGCTGTAATGATATTTCAATGTAATTATTTTACTGTTAAGCATAGCCAGTAGTCGTTCATGTCACAAAGTGATGTAACTCTAGTAAGACTTTCAACTCTACTTTTTGTTGACGCAACCAACTTTTTACAATCAAAATTGTATCACTTTTTTAATATTGCATCATAATGTGTTGAAAACATTTATTTTTTTTATTTAAAATTGGGAGTTGAGCAAGTAAACTAAAATTTTAATTTTGATCATTACTTTTAGAATGCTGACCTGTATAGTGCCTCAAATTTATAGTGTATAGTGCCTCAAATTTATCACAAACCGTGATTTGCATATTTCCAAAATCTGGGCAATCCGGTTCATATTTTGACAAATTACTATGGGTGTACCGAAGCTTCGGCCTTTTAGCTTCGAATCCAGGGGCACTTTTTGCCGAAGCTTTGGCAGAGTATTTTAAACTCTGCTTTAAATAATGCTGTGGTATTTTTAATTATTTCTATAGTTTTTTTTTATGATTCTTAAATCTTATTTGTAACTTGATTGTTGTATATATATTATCTTTTGCATTAATAATTGTATGCGTTATATTAAGATTGTAGTGTTATAAAACATAATACAATGGAAATCATAGCTGTTGTAGTAGGAAGGGTGAACGGTGAACCAAATTCAAAATTTTGTTCATAACTTTCTTATTTTCAATTTTAAATCTATGTTTACTTGTAATGAAGTGAACTATTCATTCGAAACAATATTTACC
>JARUHE010351246.1:0-10072 GCA_031471125.1 Archaeomysis grebnitzkii
TTAGAAGGTTGCGGGCAGAACTATGAATAAATATATTCAACTGCTGCCCTCAGGTAGCCAAAGCTTGCCCTTCAAGCGACGTGATCAATAGAATTTCATCCACTGTGCAATCCCATCCTGAACAAATAGTTCAAACACCTTCATTGTGAATAATCTTTACATATGTATAATGTGAAACAATATTTCAGACTAATGAAAATATTCTATATAGTTATGTTTAGAACAAGTGTTTTCCAAATCAAACTGCTTTATTTGATGTAAAAACTGTTCATGTTTTGTACAAAAAAAAATTTAATTTTGTTAATTGTTAAATAATTACAATTGGTATAGGGTTCAAAAATAATTTTAAAACATACAAAGTGTAACAAATTAGAATTTGAAAAACAAAAACAATAAAGAAATATAAAAATTATAAGAAAAAATTTTGGCATAAGTATTGATATAATCTGAAAATGTTAGAATATTCTATTAATTTGTCCTAATTTAAATTCCAATAATAAATAAATTCAAATAGATCAATTGATTTTAACTTTTATTGAACTAAGTATATTTTTTGGGATATCAATTTTTGTGTATTACTTTTTAGTTTAATTTTTTCACTTTTAGCTATCAATACAAATAATTCAGCAAAAAATAAACAATAATAACTGAAAAAAAAACATTTCATAAGTTATGAACGAAACAATTGATCCTATGATTCTAATTCCTAAACTAAAAAATATATAATTATTCATTAAATTATTTTTAAATAATTTTATATCCAAAGAACAAACTGTAGCTACATATTGTACTTACAATTATTGTTTATTCGAATTTTCTAATTAACTCTAAATTGTATTATTAAATTCTAAATTACTTTCATGCAATCTACTACTTTTTAGTAATTTAGGTATGTTTTGGTTAAATACAATTAAAAATGTTAAAATCTAAAAATAAATTTTGATGAAAAAAATGTTAACATAAAACACGAATGTTATGCCAAGAATTTCATATTCTAGATAGAACATCGAAATCACTTCCTAATTACTTGAATACAAAAATAACATTACAGTCAAATTAGAACGTTCGGTAGAAGATTAATTATTATTATCGGGCAAAAGAAAATCTATTTAAAATAATAAATTAAAAGCACATTAAGATTTTAAACATTCAGCAGCAACAATAAAAACTACATCTACGAAATAGAGACAATAATAATGGATAAAGATGGATACAAAAATCAATAATAGTGATATGTGCAGATAAGAAAATGAAGAGAAAAACTGTACCTGTATCATATGAAAAAAATCTACAGACCTTCTCAAAAAGAGTAAATTTGGGGCCAGAGTCGAGTTCCTCAGATTAACTTTATTTGGGGCGGACATTTCCTACTTTTTTGTGTGGGGAGGTGCGGTTTAAATTTTTGAAGAGATTCGGTTACTAGAAATCTACTCAGTTTACCAATGCAATCAATTATTTACGTATTTTAAATAGTTAATTTATACAACTATGTTTATCAGTGAAGGTGATTATTAATTAAAACTAAGTTACAATTATAAATACATCTTTCGAAAATTTAAAACTATTCAAATTTATATAGTTTAATAAAAATAATTTGTTGAACAATTACTAAGTCCACCAACTAATTACAACCTTACAACTTAAGTTTAAAAGATACCTAAATTATACCAAAGATAATTTAATTGTTGGTTCGGCACAAGAACGAGAATTGAGAAAAGAAAATTAATGGTTGCCAACAAAAGATGTAAAATAATGTTCAATCCAAAGTATGTTAGTAAGTCATCAGCAAAGTCTAAACATTTGTATGTGGTTGAGGTAGGAAAATTGATATTAATTGTTATAAATATGCAAAACGTCTGAAACTTCAAAATTTAACTTTCATCAAATACAATTTTATTCCAAACATATCAATAAAAGTGACAAAAAACATTATTTAAAATAATAATTTTACAACTTATAAATGTCCCGAATATATTTATTTAAAAAATATTTTAAACAACATAACGAAACATAATTGTAGCATCTTTATCAGTATTTATAATTATTATTTTGAAATGAACAAAAAAACAATTCTAAAAATGAATTAATTATTTTTATATAAAAAAGATAAGAAATCCACAAACTTAAAATTAAATGTTAATGACAAATAAATACATAACTAAAACATATTTGATAATAGTTAAACCTTAATTATACTAATTTAAAATTATGTCAATAATAATAACTAAATGTTCAAAACACTTTTTAATTAAGCTAAAATATTTTCTTACAACATGTATTCTAAATTTTATCTCTTCGTAACTAAGATGAATTATGTATAATGACCTATAACATCAAAGTAAAAACATTAAACGAAATAGAGCGCATATTTTAACTCACAGTACATATATATAATGAACACATCAACACTTCAATATATATATATACATACATATATATAAGCTCAAACCTAAAACATTGGTATTTCTTCTATTTTTTAAGCTTTTAATTATTCTAACAAATTTAGCATTATAATAACTAACTATAAAGCCTGTTTTAAATTTGCAAATATGTTTTATTGGGAATTATACTACTATTACTGTTATTTATAACATACACTCCGATACTATGAAGTCTTTCTATAACTAGTATTTATATTAGACATAAATGATCTAAAATCTTAAGATTGCCATATAACTGAAATGAACACCAGACCAATTTATTAATGAATGGATATTCTCCATCTCAAAGGCAGGGCTAATAGTTTATTTTTTAAAAGGAGAACTTCCTCCTACCTCGTTTAATGCGGTCACAGGTGTTGTACTGGGATCCAGGCACAGGAGGGAGTTTCCTGTTGGGAGGAGGAATGTATCCTAACTCTTCCCGGAACCCTGGGTGGTTCTTGCCCATTGTTGAAGGAGGTGCCATCGATGCATTGTATTGGTACTGTTGATAAACTTCCTCTGAAAATAAAAAAATATAAAAAAATTAGTAAATTGTTCAAAGAGTTTATAACTTTCCGGGAATTAAGGTGAATGAAATTTGAAACTATTGGTCTCAGTTTGAAGAGGGAACCCTAGATGGCAGAGGGAAGTAGCTTAAAATTTATTTCACATTGATGTCCGAAAAGTCATTAACGAGTGTTCACCAGAGAGTCATTATCATTGTTGCTCAAAGAGTTTTATTATTCACATACTTTATCAATACTTTCTATTTTTGATGAACTTTTTTGCACATTTAATTATGTTTTATAAAAACATTTCAATTCAAATTTTAACGTGTTGAAAAAATCTCAAAATTATTCAATTTTCAAAAAAAAGCTTTCATGTTGTCAAGTTGAACACAAAAGCTTTTTAAGAATCATTCAATATCATGTTATGATTTAATTACTTATTGAAAAACCACAGTTATTTATTTATTAATGTAAAACAGGAATACAAACACTTTTAACAACAAAAGTTATATTAAGCTATAACTTAAAATAATTAAAAAAAATTATATGATTTATTGCAACTTTCAACCAACAAGAAGTGGAAAAAATTAAACTTTAGGTCTTAATGATAATATGATTAAATAAGCCATGAACACAATGGCATAATCTTCAAGAAAATAATCTAGCTCTGAGATTCTATGATTGGAATTCCAAAATTGCTGCTGAGAGTTGAATAAAGTTTCTTCTTATGATCAGGCCAGTGAATTCAAATTTAAAATTCAATTTTTTTTATTATTACAAAACTCCAACATTTTAATGTTCATTGGAAAAATAAAAATAAAGAACACAACGCACAGTAACACTTCAATGTCCTCTGTGAATAAATGCTTCATAATCAGATTTCATTGGCACGAATGTGAACCCTCCCAGGTCTAAAGAGGCGGTTGAGCTTAGCTAGCTAACTTAGTCATACATGATAAGTCTGTCGCAGCCTCAAAGAAGTGCCTTAGGATATACATTTAGATGTGGGTAACTACAAACAAATTAAATATGACAAAGAGTGACCCTTGGTTGTATTTTTTATTATTATTATTATTGTTGCCAGTGAGAAGACAATCTATCAATAAATAAATTCAAATCCTAAAGTTGGTGTTGTTAAAGTTGATCTCTAAATTAAATTGGAGCCCAAATGTAAACTGGCTGTAGAATGAACGATATAAATCTACCATTAATGAACACCTAAAATGCAAAAACAGCCACTAGTAGGTTACTCTCGAGTACACCAAATATTTTATTTTGACATTTTTGGCAAAAAACGAACACAAAAATGGTTTTTCAAAGTATAAATATCCGCTTTACAAAAACTATAAACTAATAATTTAATTTCAACAATTAGACAAACAAATGGTTTCTTTCTAAGTTACTTTACGGAAGAAATGTTAAGAAAATTATTAAGAGAAAATGTCGAAAAATGATAAACATAATACAATATCTGTGAGTGCAATTGTTGATTTAAATTTACTTTCAAAATTTAATTAGCAATATTATGAACTAATTTTAATAATAAATTTTATTTAAAAAAGTGAAATGGAAAAAAAATTGGAACGAAATAAAGAAGATGAATTAAACAAAAAACGTTTGAAACTTCTTATGCATATTACCTAATCCACAAGCTTAAATAAATAATACAAATTGTTCTTTAATCATAAATTAATAATTTATTTATTTATTAAGACAAAAATTTCAAAATGTAAGTACTTACAGATTCTCAGCGAGCGTGAATACCAATAATTCATAATACTAAACTGAATTATAGAAAACTAAAATTAGTCTAATTTTAGTAAATTTTGGTTTTGTCAAAATACAAAGCAAGTTGACTTTTTTCTTCAAAGTGATATGACTTTTTGATCTATATGCAACTTTATCATAAGTTACATATTTTTAATTTTTAAAAGTAAAGATGTTTTTTTATCAAATAAATTGAATATTCAATTATAAAGAATACATCAAATTATTTAGAAACAATTTGTTTCTAAAGTTTATAACCTATTCAAAAATAGAGAAATTAAATATGCTAATACAATTTGACTTCAATTAAATAAATAAAAAACAGTTGAAGAAATAAACTATCTTTAAAAACTTTTTAATATTGTATAGTTTGAAATGAATGACTCTTTCGATGAAAGAAATATTTCAAAAAACATATTTCCTTAATTTTACTTCAATAAGTTTTTCTTTACAAGTTTTACGAAAGGAAAAAAATGGTCAGAAAATAGAGAACTGTACCTCGTAGCCGCATCGTGTTGTCCATGACGTTCCTCCGGCGCGTCACGGCAACGCAAACTACAATGATTCCGATAAGGACGACAACGATGGTGGCGATACCCGGCATAAGCAAGTTCATATCGAGCTGCTCCGGCCACCAGTCGGGCAACCAGAAGATTTTTCCATCAGTGGGAGTGGGAGCAATGGTGGCTGCAAGAAGGGCAAGTTGCACAACCACCTACGAATCTTTTTACACATTGCAAATCCCAATATGGTGACCTACCATGATTTGTGTTTCAAAAGTAATAGTTTTGGCGCTGTGTGAAATGATTGCTGATGATTTGTGATGCGACCCACGTGAAGTTTGGATGAATTGGCTTTCAGTCTTACTTTCTTACACATGCAAAATGGTGACTAGTTTAGCGATACTAACCTTGTTTTATTTTATTTATGATGACATATAAACAAAAGCTTTACATTTGATGTCTAAATGATTCAACATAAATGTATGAAAGTGTAAAAAAATAATTTATCTAGGTGGCCCATGAAAGAGCCACATGTCTTGCTGAAACCACATGCACGTCTTAATGGGGAAAGCCCCCCTCGCCACATGCACGTCTTCAAAGGGGACCCCTCACCCCCTCACCCCCCGCCTACCTTTGATGGGGGAATTTCTGCCCCTCAGCACACAGATGATCACGACGGCAAGGACTGTGACGACAATGACGGAAACCACGGGGACGATGAGGTTAAGGTTGAGGTAAAGAGGCAGGTCGCCAGGCCCAAAAGGAGGCACGTCTTGGGGCGGCGCAATAGTACCTGCAAATTGCAATCGACCACACGCTCAGAAATGTCGCTTTTTGATACTTAAATTTAGAAAAAACTTATATTATGATCATATTTCAAATAAAAATCCATCAGTCCCAGTTTCTTGATCTTATTTTTAACTTTCTTTAATTTGTGTTACTTGAGAGAAAGTTTTAAGGGACTAATTTTGGGAATTGATTAAAATTAAAAACATTATCGCATTAATAACAATATTTATTAACAATTATCATTTATAACTAAAGTAACAAAAATTAGAATTCACCTTAATTGAAAAAACTTCTAAAACTGAACAAAAAAAATTGACCTCTGGCTAATGGAAATTTATTTATTGACGTAAGACTAATAGTAAAAGAATACGAAAGAGAGCGTTGGTTTCTTTTCAGGTACTAATGCATCAATGTAACATCACCACCTCACTCGTTGGTTAAGAGGCATATTGTAGCAGCCAATAAACAATAATAGTAATGACGGTATTATTAATAGTATAAAAATTATTAATAACATCTATAATAATAATTCAAATTATAATAATAATAATACCGTAATATACATACAAGTAATTAGTACAATACAATTTTTGTTAATAAAATAAAATTATAGCTAAAAATTATTTATGATAACATTATTAAGTTAAAATTAAGTTAGAAAACAAACAATTAACTAAATATTAATTAGTTTATTTTTAAATTGATTTATTTTTTATACCTAGACCTGCAACTAATATTATTGTTGTGGTTGTTATTGTTTATATGGATTGACAATAGCACAAGTGAGGTAAGCTCTATGTTATTTGAATGTGGATTACCTCATTTGTGCTATTGTCGATCCATATAATAACTGCAGGCCTACAAATTAATGAAAAGTGAATCTATTGTTAGCTAGTTAACCTTCTAATGTTTAACTTATTGTTATTAAAGAGGATAAGTTACTTTTAAAGTTAGTATTGAAAACAACTCTTATGGTACAGATTAATGCAGAATAAGATTGTTAACAAATATAAAAAAGAATAATGAAGTTTTAAAATAATTTTTTTGTAAATTCCGTTCTGTGAAAATCTATGGTAGATTTTCACATTATGAAATTTAAAACAAAATAAAACCATTTAACTTTACTATTTTTATTTTTCTATTTGAAAAACGATCTTGATCTGAATTAGACTGTACCTGACTTTTATGCCTGTCTATATGTCAGGCACTAGCAGGTTAAATGCAAAGATTTACGTGATTAGAACTCAATAAATGTCAGAAAACAATGAAGTCTTATTAGCTATTTTGATTTTCTTATTAATAAAAAATTTGGTAGTTTATTCCAGCGTATGCATCATGCTGTTATAATACATTTTATGCAGAGATTTTTAAATTCAAGTCAATTAATTGCAAATAAGTATAACTCAATTAACAAAAATGTTGCCAACTTAAAGAAGCTCTTGACGTAATGTTAGAGTTGTTTCTAAATCGTTTTAGTCAACAAATAAATTATATTTTTTTATCTAAATTGTAAGCTCAAGATTCCTTATTAAGCCCCAATCTCCAAGAAATGCGAATTCGCTGCATATAATATTTTGAATTATTAATTTATTATTTAAATAAAAAAAAACATTTACGATATGGTCTGATATTTACAAGCTTTACTTTAGGAAAAAATGTAATTTACATGTTTGAACATTATTTACAAAATCATTAAACAATTCATTTTTACTTTATGGTTATTAATTGAAAATACTATTTTGCAGATACATATGTGGCAGCCAAGACTTAACAGAAATATAAAACTAAAAATTTGGAAAAAATTTGTTAAACCTGTAAAATAAATTTTAAAAAATAAAAATTAAAACCGCATTTACGACTTAGAAACATTTAAATAATAATATTATTTACAAAGAGTAAGTAGACATGCACTGTAACATCGTCAGATGAGTTATGTATTTTAGAGCAAAGCAATCCTGATGACTGCAATTAAAAGCTATTTAATTGCATAAACTGTAAGTTTATTTTAGTGAGGTAATGTTGTCAAAGTTTCAAGTAATTATAAAGATGCAATCACACAGAAACCAACAAATTTATTTAAATATTAGATTTAAAACCTATCACTTATTAAAAATCTAAAGTTTTTTATTTGTATCATTGTGAAAATTGTTTTATTAATGTGAGTTTTATAAAATAAATTATTAAAAACAAGAAATTATTTTCATAATTAAAAATTTGATTTAGTATTAATTCTTTGGGTACAGGACATTCAACTTGTACAATGAAACAATAATACTTACATTAATTTTCTCCGTTTTATGAACCCTTTAATCTGTTTTAACGAATTTATACAAAAAGACACACACACACACACACACACACACACATATACAAAATGAATTATTGATAAAATGATGTTTTTATTATATCCCAAACTAAACAAATAACTTAATAACTAAATTTCATAAGAAAAATAATCCAAACTATCGAAATATAATTTTTAATACAAAACACACTGTAACTAGATTTCTTAAAATCATTCATGAACTATTTTGAAAACACTTTATAATAGCTTTTTGATTTAGTTATAATAGTAAGGAGCAATTTATAATGATTACAATGAATACAAATAATGTTTTCTTGTAAAAAATTGCTTAAGCGTTTGTCATACAAATGTAGGAATTATATCTGTACATATTCTTGCAAACCTTTCCCTTAGCTTCAGGTTTTTCATATTGAACCTTAATCTGTTGTATAAAATTGGTCACTTTAAGAGAAACGTGTTATCAAATTTATGATCTTCAATAAAAAACTATGGAAATGAAAGATCTTCATTGCTCTAATAGTATAATTATCCAAATGTGAACATGTGTTTGGTATTCAATAAACATATGTAGGATGTAGATTCCTTCAAATAAGAACATAGTACATCAATTCCAATTGGTTCGATTAAACATTTTAACTAAAAAAGATCTTTCTTGCAGTATTTCTTCATAACGACGCATGTGAATGTTTAGAACTGCTTTGAATGCCTCAAACCAAGCCCGGTCTGTTTCCACTTCGGACACCAAATCTACAAGAGCAATTGAAGTTTTCACAACTTTGGCCACTTTTCTGTAATATTTCGAATTGGCTGGGCCGATTTTGGGTGGATCTCTCCTCTCATGACGTGCGAAACCTGCAAGACATTCATCGTCAAGAATGTCACCGACGGTTCAAAGAAGCAAAAGTGAAGCCTCATGCGCAGAATGGAAAGCAGCCGAGTCAGTAGAAAGAAGTTGACAGTTAAACACAATTCAATATTATCTGAAGCCAAGTGAAGGTTTACATGCAGTATGTATCGAAATAATTTAACATTATTTACTAATAAAACTTAATCTACTTAATAAAATGCTAAAATATATAATGAACAATCCTAACTTAAAACTGAATTATAAATACTCTTAAATATTCACAATACTTAAATAAAAAAATTAAATTTAAATGAAAACTATTTTTTCATTGCAACATTGGTAACACCAAGTTTACAATTACTGGTAAAACGAATGTTTCAACTTTCCATACAGATGAAACTTTTCATTTATAAATTAACTAAACAAATATGCATATATACATATACATATTTTTTTTCATCCAAGCATTATTAAAAAGAATTGATAATCTAAAACTCGGTTTTTCTTAAATATTTTTTAATTTTTGTAACTAGTTTTTAGTATTAGTGGCATGTTTCGACAACAACTTTTATATTTTTCAAGCATTTGTTAATGTGTATTTAAAATACATTAAATTTGTTTAAAATTGTGAGAATCATTAAAACAATGGTTCTAAAATTCAATGAGATGGTTTTCATTGATGAATGCATTTGCTGAGATCAAAGATTTTCTAGCATTTAGTGAGGATAATCTTGAATGAACGAAGTAAATAAAAATGTATTCTCATCATTATATTTCAAATAAAAGATCATGACTAAAAGTTGTACATGTTCGAGTCTTAGATCATTAATACTTTCAATAGTACTTGCATGAAAAATGAACTTATGCCCAAATATGTAAAATATATATATTTATATATATATATTATATATATATTTATATATATATTA
>JARUHE010351257.1:0-10072 GCA_031471125.1 Archaeomysis grebnitzkii
TAAAATATAAGTTAGATAATTTAATTTTTATTATTTTATATTGTTTTTACTTTTAAAAATGATACAATCTAAACAACCTTTACATAGAGATTTTTAGAAAAGTGATTATTCATTTGTTAATTATACATTATTAAGTTTATCATAAGTGTGAGATTCATTTGCCTCCTCTAGTGTATATTTGCTATATGAAATGTTATTGGAAGCTTTTAATAAGGTACATATGATGTTTAAATGAACTGTGATATTGAAGTAATAAATATTAGTAATGAACTTAAGTTATACAAATTTCATGTTAGTTAATTGATCTAATTTTTAATAATGCCGGTTTGAAAAACAGATCTGAATAGCATACTAAATATTTATTATTATATATTTATTTCAATTTGAGTGCTTTGAGCTGTGATCTATAATGCAAGCCATTTAGATAAAATTTGTTTTTGGTTTAAATTGCTATAAAAACTGATTTTTTTTTTATTTTCCTAATATGTATTATAATTCTAGTTCTTGAAGGAATGTCTAATTATATTGATAAATAGTCCGGCTGTTCTGGGGTTCAGCAGTAAAAAAATCCCCCATATTAATATAAATTATGCATCCTTCACTCCTTCACTTTTTTTTGAAGGAGTGGCAACCCTGGTTATGAAGTTTTATCAACTAATTCTTTTTCGGAAATAGCCTCAATATTTTTTAGAGCAATTTTCATTTAGTATACATATAAAATATGCAATCAGTTTTTGTAGAGCAAGTGAAGCGAAGTTAAGACATAAGTGTTACTATCCCGTCTGCATCGTCTGGACATTCAACAAAAGGTTCAAGTTTTTATTTTCTTGATAACGTTTGTTTTTTGATATTTTTGCAACAAATTTTCAGAACTAAACAATCAATATGCTTACAATATAATGCAATGGAATTATTTTTATATAATTTTCATTTTTTTGTTATTTTAGGTTAAAATGAAAAAAAAAAACTTGTAATATTTACATTTAAAAAATTTTTTTTTTTTTTTGCTTCAAATGTTCAGAATTTAACAATAAGTATGCATGTATAAATATAATTAATAGAATCTAAAAAATCAATTTTTTTATTGCTGATTATACTTTTACAATTTAAAATTTTTTTTACAATTATATATTATAAAAATAATCGCTCGACATTTAAGCCGCATAGCGGTTTAGGCATAATTAGTTATTAATAAAAAAAAACAAGTTACCTTCTTTCTTCATTGACTTGTATTTATAAATCTGAAGTTTATATCCTTTTATCTCTATCCTCAAAAAAGGACCATCAAGTAGTATAAATATTAACCCATTTAGTATTTATACAAAATGAAATGCATCTCTTCAAAAAATAACATTTCATGAATGTAAAGACTAAAATTTATCTTGCTACTTGGCTTGAAATAAAGTTTTTAGTTTTGTGTTGTTTATCTTGGCTTGAATCTTTTTAGTCCATAGAGGCTGGACTTTGTAATAACCTAAAAATATGACTATTCAAATTAAAAATTAATAATTTCTACAATTTTTCAGTTGATAAAAATCCAAAAACCTCACAATGCAAAACGACGCTGGTGAATACGTGGATCTTTACGTCCCAAGGAAATGCTCTGCATCTAACCGTATTATTTATGCTAAAGATCATGCATCTATTCAAATTAACATTGCTGAGGTTTGTATTTTTAATCTTAATAAACATGCAAATATTATAATTGTTCTAATTTGAAATATGTTTATAGCAAGAAACTTAGTATTATTTTACTTTTATTACACTAACAAAGTTGTTCCTCTCTATAAGGTTGATGAAGAAACTGGAAGAATGACTGGACAGTACAAAACCTATGCTCTTTGTGGCGAAATTAGAAAAATGGTAAATTTTTTATTTTTCAATTTCATGAAATTTAACCTTCATTATAACATGTACAAATTATTATGAAGTTTTGTGAATAATACAACCCTTTTAAGTGTTCCTGTTCAATTGTCTTGATTGTAATGGGGTCAAATAAAGGGCATATTAAATTAATCATCTACGGTTTGGTAACTTTCAGTTTCTGAATAACGATAGATTGGACAAATGAAATACTTGTAAACTCCATTTAGACAATTCCTTTGATAAAGTTGAATTTCTATTTTGGTCTGTTGTTTTGGCAGATCTAAACACATTTTTTTATAGTCTGTAGGGAAAATACCATTGAATAAATAGATCTCAAATAAATTCAACCTTTTTCTTTCTGGGACTGCCTCCCAATTGTGCTACTGCTGTGCTGTTGAGGTTGCAAATAGGGCATACAAGGCTGACTCAGATCTCCTATATTCAGAGGTTGATAGTTTTCAACTGTCCATCACATTTTAACAGTCTGTGGTAACTTACTCTGGTAGGAGAGCACAATTTGGTTGGCCAGGCTCCCTTTAATGATGTCCCCCATCCAAGATTTAGTTAGACTTTTGAATCTTTTTGACTGTTATATAGGCTTTGATGGCTATTTTCAGGGTATCCATCCTACGGATACCCTATCAACATGCGTGGGTCAGTCCGTCTTCGTTGGCATCTCCCGTTCACAATTTAGGGGAAGGTAAATGTTCAAGTTTTTTATTGAACTGTTTATAGATAATGAACGGAGTACTAACTTTGCTTAATTATAAAATTCTACATATATTTTCTTTGAAAAATGATGTTTTATAGCTCAAATTAACTTGAAAATAGTTCACTATATTTATAAGAGGTGAAGGTAAATGTTTTTTTTTAAATTTACGTTTTTTTCTTGAATAATAAATTTGCTTAGAATTTTCTCCTAAATATGATGGTAAATGAACTTTAAAAATATTTCGCTAATATTAAAGGAGATGGAGACGAATGTTATTTTTTTATTGTGCATTTTTTGGTGAAAACTTACAAAGAAAGACTGCTGTGTTGCATGCTATACAAAAACTGCAGTATTTAAATCAAAAAGTGCTCGTCTAAAGACATTTAGTTTCAGCCTAAAGGCAAAACCAAATGTTCATTTGGCTGCTCCTTTAAAGTTTTCCACTGACTCAAGGTTATTTGTGATTTAATTTGTTCAATAAATTTTATTAAGACATAATCAATGCACTTTTAAATCAAACTTTTTACTTTGATTTACAACAACTTATCGGGATACAAAACAAATTATAATATTTGAAATACTGTAAACCATGTATACCATTGGAAACCATCGTGACACAAAGAATTGTTTGTATGTACATGTCTCTTGAATTTGAGATTTCAGACTATTGGAAATTATAAGATGATTATACAGAGTATATCTTAAAATTAATGTTATACAGATGACAAATTAATAATACAGTAATATAAACAATTGTATTGCATTGGAAATTATTATGTTCACATTTAGAAACTTGCATGTAAGGTTTTTGTCGAGCGTGCGTAGCGAAGCTCTACATAGGCGTAGCATTTCGGATGTCGTCCTCGTTGTCGTTGGTGTTAGACAATGACTTGTATGCTTATATATCATCTATACTATTATTTCTTTTCATATAGGCTTAGTTATTGGTTTTAATATATTACCAAGTATTTTTATTTGATTTTTTCACTTTTTATCTACATTTTTTTCATCAAAATAACTTCAAAAAATTTTTATCAAATTTTTGTTTTTATTTATGCATCAATAGATTGGAAATGAAGTACACATAAATAGTTTCTAAGAAGATTTTTTTCTAGAATGATGTTTTCTCACTTTGTAACACCATTTTTGATTTGATAGTTTTAGAGAATTTTTTAAAGTTACTAAGTGAATCATCGTTACTAGTTTTAGAGGTAATGTGATTTGCTCCAAAAGTACAAGCTACTAAATAATTAACTATTAATCAAGATTCAAACATAATATTGAGCTTTGAGTGAATGTTTTAAATTATTTAATTTACAACCTATTTCTATCCTGACTTCTGCATTCACCATAATCTCTTTAATTTTTCTGCTTAAAGAGTTGTTTTTCTATTTAAATTGTTTTCATTTAAAGTTTCAATCTTTACTGCTAATATTTTTGCACAATAACCTGGTGTCCAAATACCCCTTTTGCAAATTGTGTATCCTTTCAATTTGTTTTGCCTGTTCACTTGATGCTCTCTTATTTAAGTTAGATAACTTAGATTTTGATTGCCAGTTCATGGCCTTGTGTAGATTCTTTTATTTTCTTGCTCAGAATTTTCTTTTCTTGGCTTTGACATCTTACACCATCCAAATCTGGTTATTGACGTGTTAGGTTCTTTCAATTCTTCAATGCAAGCTTCTTCTTTCAATTGAATGATTCTTCCACTTTGGTACCTAGATAAAACAACAATGTTTCTGAGATTCCATATACATTCAACAAGCAATAATTCCAGGGCAACATAGGCTTTTTCTGAAAATTGGTTTTTGGCCGTAATGTGTACACTACTATAAAGTAGTTTAATTTTCATGTTCATACGTTGTATGTTATAATACTATGTTTTTAATCCTTTCAAGTGTTCCTGTTCAGTCCTATTGATTGTATCAGGGTCAAATAAAGGGCATATTAAATCAATCATCTACGGTTTGGTAACTTCCAAGTTTCTAAATAACGATAGATTGGACAATACTGTAACCTGGTTTAAAATTTATTGGAGAATCCTGTTTTTAATAAATTGTTCACTTTTTTATGTAATGTTCTATTTTAACCTTTTTTTTGAACATTTTAAAGTTAAATTGAAGTATTCTTGTTTTTTTATGATTAAAGTTGAATAACCAAGATTTATAATGTGAATAGTTAACGCTGTAGCAATGACTTGAGGTAGTTTTCAAACTGTTTATTCTTGTTTTTGTTGCAGGGTGAAAGTGACGACTGCTTAGCAAGGCTGGCCAAAAAAGATGGTGTTCTACCAAAGTAAGTTCTATAAAATTTAGTTTCATTTTGGCAGATATTTGGCATACATATTTTTTTCACAATTTATTAATTTTTCTTTTTCCTATTTTCAGGTCGTTTTAAAATAAATCTATGAAATATTTGAGCTTTAATTTTCCTTGTGGTTTGTGTATAGTTTGCCTACGCTTATGAACCTGCATTCCGGGCCATGTTGGCATTAATGAAAAATAAAGAAATAATGCAACTGTGTGGTACATGGCCAGCCTGCATGCATAGCCTATGAGGTTTTTAAAAGTTGTATCCGACAGTGTGTTGGGTCAATGGTTGTGGCTCGCCATCAATACCAAACTAAGATCTATCTGCCACAACATATCCCCCTGAACTATGCATGACCCCCTCCCAAGGCAGGCCAATGCCGTCCTGACAAGACTGTATAGGGCACACGTGGGAGATGCTCGTCATGCTATTGTTTGCACTCTGTTCAGCATATTTGAACTGCATGTGCAGCCTATTCTGGTGAGAGTGCGCCCTGGCTTGGCCGGACTTCATCGAACGAGGATTTTAAATAATAGTGTCCCGCTTTTAGATTTAGTTTTAATCTATTGGACTGTTTTATCAGCTTTAGATAGCATAGTTTTAATTTTTTATTTCATTTAGTTAATGATTGCGGTTTGGAAGTGCTGAATACCCTAAGGGTGCAGCGCTGGGTAGTGGCTCGTTTATTTATATAATCAATTCTCTTATGAACCTTATCAGGCAACACGGAATTACTTATGGAACCATTGTATTTTACTTGAAACCAAATAAAATATTTTTGGATTAATTAAATGTTTTGTTAATCTGGTTCTTGAATTTTTCAAAGATCATTCTTTTGTAGAAAAACAATTGTTGAATGTTTAGGAAGAGTATTTCTTTATTTCTTTCTAAGTGAATATTATTTTAAAATAAGTTATAAATCACATTTGGTTTTGTGAAAAATTGAAAAACAATTATTTTAAAAAATGGGGCAATATCAATTTGTCGAAATTACAATCTGAATTTTTTTTCGACAAAGATATTTCGCAGAAAACAATTCGATAAATTGACGTTTCTGAGAAAACAAGTTTTTGTAATGTAAATTATCAATTTGTTGAATTGTTTCCTTCGAAATATAATTTTATCGAATTGATTCCTCCGAAATGTCAATTTGTCGAAATATCATTTTATCGAATTGCCTCCTCCGAACATGTCGGCTCAAATTTCGTCTGCTAGTTGAAATCCTTTATTTTTTTGTTCATTTCATTTAATTTTAATTTGTATTTAATCAAGTAACTGTATTATTTATTCAATATTTCGATAAACACACAGTTACGGCATTAATAATAATAGTATAAGATGACACGTCATTCAAAACATAGAAATGTTGGACGATATCACATTGTTTACACGGCATTCGAATACTCAAGAGTATTGAAGCCGTGTACTCTTCATTTTATCGAATTGATTCCTCCGAAATATTTTAACGAATTGATTCCTCCGAAATATTATTTTAACGAATTGATTCTTGCGAAATATAATTTTATCAAATTAATTCCTCTGAAATATAATTTTATCGAATATTTCTACTAATGCAATCTCGACAAAATGATATTTCGATGAGATAATATTTCGACAAAATGAGATTTCGGAGGAAGCAATTCGATGAAATGAATTTCGACAAAGTGATATGGACCCAAAAAATGTCAAGTTTTGTGAAAACATTTTTAGTAAATATTGTTCAGAATTAAACAAAATTATATAACAAAAACGTTTTTGTTCTTATTTAACGTAATTAAATAAACTTTCATTAAAGTGAATGAAGATGCAGATACATATGCGTATATGCATATGTAACGTTATTAAACTGTTTATTGAGGTGTCCGGGGAAGAAAATTTGTCGTTTTTCCTGTACAGTTAACCTAAATAAATTTAAATGACAAGCAAATGATCATTATTCTTTTTACTATTCGTGTCAGGGTAACGTTCTAATTACCGGGTTTTGAAGCATACTTTCAAAAACTTATAAAATTACCGTATAACTTGGATATTTACATTAATTAGTTATCAACATGTAAGCAAGACGTTTATAATTCAATTTAAGAAAAGTTTCACAACATTTCTAATTTTTCTACTATATAAAAACTGCTGACAAAATTGTACGTTATTCTTAGCCCTGAATCTATAGTGGACCAGATGGGCATTTTAATTAGTTTTGTAACCTATACCGGGGTTTTAGCATTTTGTTCTTCAATCGTGACGGTTATCGGCTATAATTCATCACCAAATATATCTTAATCTTGATTTAGTTTTTGATATGAAATGAAGTGCCACTATTTTCAAAGAGATTAAATTTACAGTTACGCAAATGTCAAACCGGTTCTTTAGAATCGGTACTAAAAATCATACAACTTTGTCAACTGATTTTATATAGTAAAACTTTTTAGAAATGTTGTGAACGTACCATAAAATTGAATTAGGATACATGTATGCATTCATTTTGATAAATAATATTTACCTACGTCATGTTGTTTTATAATGATTTTTTTAAATAAGTATGTTTTAAAATACATTAACTAGAACGTTACCCTATTAATAAGTATGCATCATTTAGACGTTAATTTGGGTTTTATTTGATGTTGTTTATTAATTATTATTAACGTTTTCGAAGTCCTTTTTTCCATAAATACCTTTATTTTCTAATTTCATGTTTTCACATTAATTTCTTTAAAAAATACGTTCGAAAGTTTAACATAAAAAATCATAGGTTACAGTCTAAATAAATGTATTTTTTAATTTTTGACTTGTTGAATATTATGTTTGTATAGGCCAACATTTAAATGGAAATAGGGGGCATTATCAATTTGTCGAAATTGATTCCTTCGAAATATCATTTTGTCGAAATTGCAATCAGAAATTTTTCGACAAAATGATATCTCGGAGGAATCAATTTCGACAAAATGATAATTCGCTGAAATGATATTTCGGAGGAATCAATTCGATAAATTGATATTTCTGAGAAAACAAATTTTGTAATGTAAATTATAAATATTAAATATTTTTCCTCAGAAATATCATTTTGCCGAATTGTTTCCTCAGAAATATCATTTTGTCGAATTGTTTCCTCAGAAATGTCATTTTAGCGAAATATCATTTTATCGAATTGCTTCCTCTGAAAATGGCCGCTCAAATTTCGTCTGTTATAGTTAAAAACATTTTTTTTTTCAATTTACCTTAAACATTTTTTTTTCAATTTACTTTAAACATTTATTTTTTTGTTCATTTTATTTAATTTTTATTTGTTTTTAATCAATTAACTTAATTATTCATTCAATATTTCGATAAAAACACAGTTACAGCATTAATAATAATAGTGTAAAATGACACGTCATTCAAAACCTTGAAAAGTTTGACGATATCCCATTATTTACACGGCATTCGAATCTTCAATTGTATTGAAGTACCGCGCGGCTGCTCGCGTACTCTGTCATTTTGTCAAGATATCATTTTAGCAAACTGATTCCTCCGAAATATCATTTTATCGAATTGTTTTCTCCGAAATAGCATTTTCGCGAATTAATTCCTCCGAAATATCATTTTATTGAATTGATTCCTCCGAAATATCATTTCATCGAATTGCTTGGTCCGAAATATCATTTTAGCAAAAATTTCGATAAAATGATATTTCGACAAATGGATATTTCACAGGAAACAATTCGCTAAAATGATATTTCGACAAATGGATATTTCACAGGAAACAATTCGCTAAAATGATATTTCGGATGAATCAATTTCGACAAAATGATGTTTCGGAGGAAGCAATCCGATAAAATACTATTTCGGAGGAAGCAATTCGATGAAATGATATTTCGGAGGAATCAATTTCGACAAAGTGATATGGACCCATTTATAGCAAATGCTTCAAATTATTCTAGTCCTAAATGTATAAGAAAAGATATATCATCCTTAGGTTTTGTCAAAAAATATATAATAGATAAATATATATCTTTAGAATTCGATACCTGTTCAGGAATCAACGTCCATTAAGTAATATGTAGAAGGAAAATTTAACAAAATAAGAACACAATTAAAGAAAGTAAGGTGGACAAATGTATTGATGAATTGTTTGCTAACATCAGGGTACTGATTTTCAAAAATCAACAATAGAGATATTTTGTTTGATGAAACATAATTATACTGGACATTCTTTTAAAACAATAAAACTAATATTATCTTCACAGGCTCAAAAGTCTATAGAACATACTGAAAACAAAATAGATTGATAGATGGCAAAGCAATCACAAAACCAGTATTCAATTTGTAAAAAATCAGGTTATAAACATAATCACAAACATTTTGCAAATGTTAAACTCAATGAAATGTTGTACTTCAGGTCGAAAATTTGCACCCTGGCTAAAATTTTAATTCAATTTTTCTCAAGCTTTACACTAGGCTATACCTAGGTTTAAACTATTAAATCTAATTAATAACTTTATTAGCTCATTTAAATATAAAGTAATATGATAACTATTAGTTCTTTGTTGAATTTTACAGGCTTGGCTAATTTATGTTGAGCAGTACATACACATTTAATAGTCTAATTGAATTGTTTGAATTTATGCTAGGCTGTTTGAAATACAACTTTAAAGCTCAATAACAAGTCAAATGTGAAAAACTAAGTTGCCTAGATTAGGATATACATGTTTCATTGTTTAAAATAAAATTTATTATTTAATTTCAATTTTATTTAGTTATTTGGCGTTTCAATACATGTAACATGGCAGGAGAGTGCCTTAGAGCTATGTTTGCCACATTCTCCATACTATTGGAGTTGACAATGTGGTAGGATGGCAGGCCTAATCTCATTACATTATTTAGACTTAGGTTTAAATTATTTCTATTCAAATCACTAACTTTTGTTAAATGTATTTTATTACTTTAATGTAAGTGTTTAAATAACTTTTTTATTGTTGTGTAGCTTAAGTTTACCTATAGTGGGGTTCCTAAGCCACTAGTCACTTCAACTTCATGCAAAAGTTTAATATTTGGTATCATTTTGAAGGTACGGGTATGAAGAACAATTTTGGTCCGAGTGGACATCGATCTAACGCTAATTGGGCCCTTTATGGGGGGGAGAGGGCAGTTCGTGACCTGTAATAGTAGTCATCAGCGTCACGTAAATGTCTATATCTCTGTTAGTGTAAA
>JARUHE010351268.1:0-10071 GCA_031471125.1 Archaeomysis grebnitzkii
TAAATCACACAGAACAGCGCTCTTTGCCATTGTAGCTAATGTGCTGTATAATATTCTATAATAATAACAAAAAAAAAAAAAAAATAACAGCCAAAATAGGAAAGGCATTAATAAATAATAGTTATTTACTTATAAATTAAGAGAAATATTTTACATTTGTGAAAATTAAACAAAAAAGATTTAATTGATGTTATCTAGAATTGTATTTCTTGAAAGAAACATCCATTTAAGACGTTGCGTCATTCTTGAATATATTTTACTGTTTATTTTTTTTAAAGTCATGATTGCTACTATGGCATTGAAAGAAAATAAGATGCATAAAAACAAACAAAAAATAAATTACAACTGGATTTTTACTATATTGTGTGGGCAAAAAGTATTTAACTAGCTAATTTAAAAACTTCTATAATTGTTGAATACAATTCTATATTTTATAATTTTTTCAAATATTATATGTTCTGACAAAACACACAACCCACATATAGAGAAGTATATTTATACTTCTCTTTCAATTGTTTTAAATGAAACTTTCTGTAAATTTTCAAACAAAAATTTTGCTTAACCATAAATTTCATGAATAATGGTCGTGTCTACAAACTCCTAAAATGTCTGTTACTTAAAAGATAATTAAATTAACCTTAAATATCTAAGTCTTTCGTTTATTTTAAATAAAATTTTCTCTAAACCTTTAAATAAAAAAATTCATTAATCATGAATTTTATGAAAAATGACAGCCCACAAAATCACTTATAAAAAGTATATTTTAATAAATATCGTTGGAAAAAAATCCTAAGTAACACCAGTGTAGAATAAAACTCTTTTTGTAAAATTACTTTTCGTGAAAATGTCAAAATTTAGTTAAGAGAAATTAACCCTTTAACGCCTATAGGGACAAACCAGTGACAAATGTAGGGATATTTTCAATGCAAACTTCATTGGATTGTAGACCTTAGGGTAATTATAATTCAGGCATTAAAAGGTTAAATCATCCACTACCCAAACAAAAGCAACACTAACATCAATCAGGTCAGTTAAAGAAACACAAACAGCTTAATAATCACATAAATCTTAAAACAACAGATGACTCACAAGCATTTACTAATTGAGTCAGGGTGCTGAAAAATATTTTTCTATTTTAACCCATTAAGGACGAGAATTATTGTAATTAAAGCTTATTTTATGGAAAGAATTATTATTAATTCAATTTTTATGATGTGGCTGGAAATTCTGCCACACATCTTTAATGGGTTAAAGAGCACATTCATTTTTGATCATTTTAAGTTTTCATTGCAGAAAAAGGTCACTTTGTGCTAATTTTTGGGTTAAAGAGAACAAAAAAAATCTTGAAGGACAAAAACCTTGTTTTTAGCACCACGCATTGAGTAATGATGACAAATATATAGAACTTTATTTCATTCGTTCACCAAAAGAAGGTCGATAAAAATTAGACTAATCAAAATAGAAATTGTATAAATTTAATAACAACTAACCTATGGCTAAATGTACTGAACAAGCAGTTTTATCTGCAGTTAAGGCCCACACGTGAAGAGAGTGAACCATTTTAACGCCGGGTAGTGATCCGAGGTGACTCGATATAGTGACGTAATCTACCCCACGAGGAGTTCCTTCCATCAGCATCATCACTACATCTCGCATGATTGGTATCGTCGTCACAATGACTATTATCGAAAAAACAAAAGTGCAGATCGGGTCTACAACTTTCCAGGCAGGCTGTAAAATGTGAAAAGAAACATTAATTCAATTTTCAAACAATTTTAAAATAACTGTTTTGGATTATATTCAATCACATTTTAATTAGAATAATAATGATAATAATAACTTGTAAATTTCAAACACCAATCATCAGCAGTCATTGAATTATTATAATCAAAACCTCTTCATTCAAGCCAAATTATTTAAAAACTTAAATAAAGATAAATTATCAAGATTAGATGTTTAAATTAGTGAAAAAAAATTATATAATCTAAATAGTAGATAGTAGAGCTCAATTTTTTCTCACTTTATTTCCATTAGATAAGGAATATAATTTGACAATTGTATTTATATAAAAAGTACCATTCACCTCTGTAATTATGTTATTGTATAATTAAAATGATAAAACATGCACAAATATACCTTCATGTAAAAATAAAAACAAATGCACAAACATACTTTTATATATAATAATAGTAATAATAAAAAGAGTAAATTTTTATAGCATTATAACTACAAATATAAACAAGTTGGAATTCTTACTCTATCATGCTTCAAAAATTTAAATTTTTTATAAAAGATATAGTCTTTGTTACAAGAAAAAAAAAATCCTAAAATTATCAAATAAAAAGTAAAAAGAACTAAAACAAAAAGTAAAAAGAACTAAAACAAAAAGTAAAAAGAACTAAAATAAAAGGTAAACAGAACTAAAAGTAAAAAGAACTAAAAGTAAAAAGAGCTACAAAAAAGTAAAAAGAACTAAAAAAAGTAAAAAGAACTAAAAAAAGTAAAAAGAACTAAAGTAAAAAGTAAACAGAACTAAAAGTAAAAAGAACTAAAAGAAAAAAGTAAAAAGAACTAAAAGAAAAAAGTAAAAAGAACTAAAAGAAAAAAGTAAAAAGAACTAAAAGAAAAAGGTAAAACGAACTAAAAGAAAAAAGTAAAAAGAACTAAAATAAAAACTAAATTAAAAATAAACATAACTAAAAAAAAGTAAAAAATAAAAAAAATAAAGCATAAAGTAAGAAATGTATGTATGCATCAAAATATTTATTGAACAGAAAGGTCTTAAGCTTTGCCTTAACAATTCTGATTGTTTGGTTCATTCTTATATCCACTGAAGGGAATGCCATACACTGGATAAAAGATCTCACTCACAGTGAATTTGATTGGAGGTTTTAGTTGATAGTTAAGTGTTATTGGAAAGGAGGGATATATTAAGGACAAGGTGGCGAATTTGACTCTTAATATTATCAGGGGCTTTATTGTGAAGACATTTAAAAGTGAGAAATGCAATTTTGTAATTTGTTCTCTCTCTTATTGGAAGCCAGTGTAAGATGCGAAGTATTGGAGTGATATGATGTAAACAGCTTTGATTCACAATACAAGAACATTGTATAGAATATTAATAATTGAGTTTAAAAGTATGAACACATATATAAATGGACTCGGTAATTTCAGTTGTAAGGAAAGGATGAAGTTGTCTAATTTTCTTGAGCTGATATAAATGGACTCGGTAATTTCAGTTGTAAGGAAAGGACGAAGTTGTCTAATTTTCTTGAGCTGATATAAGTAAAAACATTTGACTAAAAAACTCACAACATACCTTCATATAAATGACATAAGCAGCACCAACAACACCCACAGACTGGATGATATCACCAAGGATGTGGATGTAGGCCGCCCTCACGTTGATGTTTGTCGTCGAGCTCTCTGCCCCGCCATGACTATGGCCGTGACCATTTTCCGACTGCCTCAGTCCTCCGTGGCTGTGACCGTGACCATGTCCAATCAGCGAGGGATGCAAGACGAGTGCTTGTCTGAATTGCAAAAAGTTTTTTTATTAAGTACATTAAATGGATTGACAATAGCACAAGTGAGGTAATCCACATTCAAACAACATAGAGCTCACCTCACTTGTGCTATTGTCTATTATATATGGATATAAAATAGCACAAGTGAGGCAACCCACATTCAAACAACATAGAGCTCACCTTACTTATGCTATTGCCTATGTAAATACATTAAACAATAGTAATAACACTCAGTAAAAATAGTAATAATACAATAATTATAATAACAATAACAATAATAATAACAATAATAATAATAATAATAACAATAGTAATAAAATAATAATAACAATAGTAATAATAATAATAATAACAATAGTAATAATAATAATAACAATAATAATAACAATTATAAAATAATAATAACAATAGTAATAATAATAATAATAACAATAGTAATAATAATAATAACAATAATAATAATAATAATAACAATTATAAAATAATAATAACAATAGTAATAATAATAATAATAATAACAATAGTAACACTCACATAACATTAATGAAGACACCAACACACGAAACAATGAGCATCTTGTCGACATCCACCTCAAAGTCCATCGTATAGACTCTTTGGCTCGCTTCCACCACCAGAATGCCGACGAGTATCCAGATGATAAGAACACTTAAAAGAGCACCGAGCACCTCTGAAATATTAACAACATTGTTATCATTGAAGGTTTTTCATTCTCATAAGTTTTATTTTGATTTCACTTTTTCTGTTCTTTTCAAATTGTATTAAAAGTATGTTGTCCGCTTTGCATTCTCACAAGTTTTATTTAGATTTCACTTTTTCTGTTATTTTCAAATTTTATTAAAAGTATGTTGTCCGCTTTGTATTCTCACAAGTTTTATTTAGATTTCACATTTTCTGTTCTTTTCAAAAAAAATTTAAAAGTATGTTGTCCACCTAAGTAACCAATATGTTGTTTATAATATAAATAGTTATTGAAGTGACAATACTTATAACTAGGCCTATTCAAATAATTTAATTTTCAACCATCTGGAAAGGTTCAAATGTTTATGAATGAATTAGAGTTATCAATTTGCAGTGTAGTAAAGCTCTCCATATCAAACTTAGGTCGGATGTTTCAATTAACATAAAATTTGTTGCAACCTTAAACAACTTTTATGTTTAATGTAATCAGTAAATTTGAAAGATGAATTTTTAACTGTCAAAAAAAAATCCACAAATGTAACGAAAAATTTAAATTATATTCTATACTTTTACCTTTAGAGTAATTAACAAAATCTCTTATTTATTCGTAGGAAATTAGTTGCTTGACAATAAGGCTGATAAAAGAAAGTGTTTTGAAATGATGAGGTGTTAAAATAAAGGAAAACTTGCATATCATCTGAATAAATACTACATTCTAGACCAAGATATGCAAATAATCTTCTAATGGGAAGGGTGTCCCTCTGGGACATCAAAGTTGTAGGGTGAGAAAAATCTTAAACGCAATTTTTCCCAACAGAAATACAATGTTCCATCTCTCATAGTAGATAATTTTAAAATTCATAAATAAACTAGTGCAACTCAGTGTAATGCCTACACAAAACCAGATAATTTTAATATCATAAATTTGCCACAAAAAAAGTTGATCTCATACCAGCTCTGTGATATCCAAAGTTCATTTTCTTGGAAGGAGGTCGCTTAGCAAGAGTCAGCGACACTATTGCGACAAAAAACGATGTTAAATCACTAAACAGATGAGCAGCATCCGACATAATTGCAATGCTGCCTGCCAGGTAGCCTCCAATAGCTTCCCCAATCTGAAAATAGTTCAGTTTAAGATTACTGGTCAAGTATGAGGATCTGATATAACAAATGTTAAGATCACAAAACAAAAACTTAAAATAAAGCAATACATTAGAACTTCTGAAGTTGCTTATAACACCCCCCCCCCCAGATCCCTTTCTGTTTCCCCCAGTTTTCTCTCTAATCCCCGCAGATTCATCTCCTGCTTCCTCTATAATCCCCCTCAGAGTCCTTTCTGTTTTCCCACTAGATTTCTCTCTGTTTTCCCCAATTTTCTCTTTAATCCCCTCCAGATTCCTCTCTTACTTCCCCCAGCTTCCTCTATAATCCTCCCCAACCCAGATTCCTTTCTGGTTACCCCCAGCTTACTCTCTTGGGAGAAAACCAATAGAGCCCAGATAACAAACTACTGTAATCGGGTGTCTCCAGAGTGAAATGTTAATGAAGGCTACTTAAGATAAAATTATATTTGCTTCATTAATCATAAAATCAAAACAAACACCTTTTGATAAGATGCTGAAATATCAACACATTTAAAAAAATGATAAAAAGGGTTATTTTTATATAGAAATGATCACTGTAGATCAAAATATTAAAAACTTGAGTTTTTTGTTGTAGAACTTCAAACAAATTCACAATGAGCTTAATTAAAATCTTTAACCAAGATATTTGACTATATACATAAAGTCTAAAATATTAAATTTAATTAATATCCATATAAACAATTATTATTGAATCAATTTTGTTGTTTAAGTTCAAATAAATGTACGAGTAAAATGTTTTTGGTCCTATGAAACATTTCAACCAAATAAAAATAAGCAAACAAAATCATAAATACATCTGCAAAAACAATGTAACAACAATGTAATGAAAAAACATTTATGGAGCAAAACAAAAGATTTTAATCATAAACATATTATTTAATAAAATTTGAAAGATATTTTTGGTATGTTTACCATAGTACTTAATTATGATTTTTATCTTCTTGTCTTTGTCTCAATAGATTATAATCTACAATTTTTTAAATTACACTTTATTGTAACAAATGATAGAGAGATGGTAGCCGAGTGGATAAGAATGCTGCCTGGAGATTAATGCTGCATAAGCAAATCTCACTGGTGCCGGTTCAGTCCGCTCTAAAGCTATTTCATTGAGAATTTGAATGTGGCTGTATTCTCTTAAAATCTCATATGCTAAGCTTACCCCGGCTTGGAGGATGCACCATATGTCAGCTGCATATCCTTAGGGTACACATCCCTTGATGTGGGTAGTAATATTAAGGTTGATATGTGAAGTGGGGCAGAGATCGGTTGAGTTCAACTTAACAATTAGACCCGCTATATAAAAGCCCCAAATATTTAACAGTAGTTTGCAGAGGCTGTTTGTCACAGCTAAAAATGTTTACTCTACTTTTGAAAAAAATAAGAAGTTCATAAACAGCATAAAAATCAAGTTATTTCAATAAATTGAAGTTTTACAGAAAATTTTATTGAATATAGATCATTCATAATGCAAATATCTTTCATTTATATTAAATCATTATTGCTGTAAGAACAAAAATAAAAAGTTATGCAAAAAAATATGTTTGCTAACACAACTTCTTAAAATGAAAGTCCAAAAGTGACCAAATTCATAAAAAAAGATATAACAAATAATTTAAGCATTTTTTTAATCAAAGATGTAGAGCTTTACATAAGGTTTAGTTAAACATGTACCTAATAATAATAGACCAGCAGAAAAAAGTTAGGCTCAAAATAAGTTTGCTAGCAAACATGGAGAAAGTAGGTATTAGCCAAAATTGCCATAAAAACAGTTATTTAAAAAAAATTCAACTTCTAAACATGAAAACTAGGCCAAGTCCAAAAGTGAACAAAATAAAAAGATATAACAAATAATTTTTATTTTTGAATAAAAAAAAAGGTTATGCTCAAAATAAGTTAGCTAACAAAACTTCTTAGCATGGAAGAAATTGCCATAAAAAAATATAAATCAGTAAATATTGTTCTAATTAAACCGGTTATTGAATCAAAAATATTCCTAATTAGGTATATTATGATGACATATCAATAAAAAACAAAAATAATTAGCTAATACCCTGAAATACCCACGCTGGGTGCGCCATAAGTGCACAAAAAAAGATGGACGATGCGTGCACATGCAACACACACCTTGGTGTAGGACCATCTTTATTTGCAATTACAAGTACAAAACATTTTATTTTCTATTTACATTCTTTAAAACAATATTCCATATCCCCAACAACAACAACAATCAGAGGTCAGTTATAGATGCTGATCTTTGTAAAAAAAATATTTTACAAAATGAGCAAGTTTATAGCAAAGTATTGTGTAATAGATTTTTATTCATAACTTTAAAACAAATAGAATTCAAAGATTTGGAAAAAGATAAATTTAAAAATTAAACTTACTTTGTTTGCTAGCTTTCTATTCAATTCAGCAGTGACAGCAGCATCTAAACTTTCTCTGAAAAGCCATGGTGGAACTCTTATCATCTGACGTATTTCAGCAAGTTGGAACATCCTGGATTATCTAAAATAAAAATAAACATCCTGGATTATCTAAAATAAAAATAAACCATCATCAATCAAATTTAAAAAATAAATTTCATCAAAAAAATCTGTTTCACTATATATGAATGCCAGATAACAGTGTTAAAAAGTAGAATTTAATCAAAACTTTACCATAGAGATTATTTATGTATAGTTTATTTCCAATCTATTGGTGCATAAATCAAACCACAATAAGAACTAGTACATAACCAAACCCTACGAGTTTATAGGGGAGACATATATAAAGCATTACTCTGAAATCATCTAGTCCATATAAAAATGTAGTTTTTTTTTAAATTATTCAAGATTCATCATTTATGTTTATGATCATTGCTCTAAAATAAGGTGTACCAAAGCCAAAGCTTCAGGGTGATATTGCCTTTTTCAGCAGGATTTTAATTCAAGACTATGGATATAAGCCTTAATATTTCTACTACTTAAATACCCTTTTTCAATGGCAGAGATAAAAGGGTATATATATACACTTGAAATTTATAAATACAAATCAAAGAAGAAAAGTAACTTATTTTTTATTAATAACATTGAATGCATATGTATTAAATGATCTAAAAAATGTTTAGTTCACTTTTGTACAAAAAAGTTGATAAGCACCATATATACAGTTATTAAAAAAAAAGTTTTCGAACAATTAATCCACAAACCTAATTATTCAAATGCCTCACAAACATTTTATCTCCACAATTAACAAAAATGATGTCATAAAGTGAGAATACATCATTTAATCAAAATTCACCTGAGATTATCTATGTATACTCCATTTCCAATCCATTTATTCAGTCAATGTATTTTTTCATAATTTTTCTGAACCTATACATCTTTTTAAGACTGGAGTCAATGTAAGCATTTTTTGCATAATTAAGCTGGGCATTATTTTGTTCACAATTTTTCTGAGGCTGGAACTAGGACTACATTTTTGAAGAGGTGTTTTAAACTTCAATAAAATTATGGTTTTTCGTTTTCTTTTTCTAATTTGATAATTCCAATTTATAGAGGAGAGTCTATTTCAAATTGTTAAATAAAATTTAACATAAAAGAAAAACTCTAAATACATTAACTCCGGGTTCAAAAGTGTTGGATTTTATGCATAGGTCTAATTAATTATATCTGCAATTTGTAGTATTTCAACTTGATTGTTTTTGAATTACTAGTCCAGAGATGTTGGTAAAGTGACTTAAATAATTTATATTGTTAAAATAGTTAATATGAAACCAATTTCTAAATAAATACACATGACATTACAATTATATAGTTAAAATATCTTCAGAGTTAGGGCAAAACTTTACTTTAGATCCCTAAAAAAAAGTACTAAAAGTACTGAACATGAAAAACATTAATATCTCACTTATTTTTCACTTATTATTATATAACATACCTGACATAACCTAACCTAGCATAAATCACAAATAAAAGTTAACATTGAACAAATAAGAACCTCTCTAAATCGATAGTACTTTTTTGCAGTGTGCCGATTTTGAAATTTTCAATTATGGGAATTGAAAAATTACAAAAAAAGTAAGATTGGAATTTTTTTTCGAATATCTTGAAAATGATGAGTTCAATCATTTTTATAAAATAATGATTGAAAATAGAAAAATAAACATTGTTTTATTGTTTAGGGAACTTCAGGTAGATTTTGTCATCCTGCTAATTTCTAATGAAAAATGGCACCCAGGGTGTAATTCAAGAAAAAATCCTTCTCACAAGTACTTTTTCTCTTAAAAAAATGAGTAGTTAATTTGACAGTTAACGTTTTTGTAACTTTTTTGTTTGCTCTGAGAGGTTGAGTTTTTAGCTTAAAATGCACATTTTGATGTTTCAATCTTAAATAACCTTATATTCCTTTAATTTATGCAAGTATTTTAATAATTAACTTTGCTTGCCGAGTTGTTGTCAGTTCTTTCGTGACAGTTTCGCCAACTTAAGGCCCGTTCTCGTAGGATTTCTTGCGATCCCCCCCGGTCAATCCAGAGGGCCGTTCTTTTACAATCCGATCAGATCCTGGATTGGATCCGAAATGGTGGTTTCGGTTCCTTTACAGATTTAAGATATGGGAGCAATCCGGGACTTACCCCGGGCTTTACCCCGGGCTTTGGATTTTTGGTCCGTCAATCAGTGACAAGTTTTTTGATGACAGACAATCATAGCAATGTTGAC
>JARUHE010351279.1:0-10071 GCA_031471125.1 Archaeomysis grebnitzkii
TTGACTTAAATCGCATTTGAACAATGTTATACGATTTCGATTTAAAACAACTTTTTTTGATTTAAATCGCATTTGAAAAATGTTATATGATTTCGATTTAAAACAACTTTTTTGTGTTTCAATCACATTTGAACAATGTTATATGATTTCGATTTAAAACAACCTTTTTTGACTTAAATCGCATTTGAACAATGTTATACGATTTCGATTTAAAACAACTTTTTTTGATTTAAATCGCATTTGAACAATGTTATATGATTTCGATTTAAAATAACTTTTTTTGATTTAAATCGCATTTGAACAATGTTATATGATTTCGATTTAAATCAACTTTTTTTGATTTAAATCGCATTTGAACAATGTTATATGATTTCGATTTAAATCAACTTTTTTTTATTTAAATCGCATTTGAACAATGTTATACGATTTCGATTTAAAACAACCTTTTTTGATTTAAATCGCATTTGAACAATGTTATACGATTTAGATTTAAATCAAGAAAAGTTGATTTGAATAATAAAAGGTTTGGTCGATAACACGCCCATTTTATTTCATAAATGAACCCTTTAACACCTGAGCATTTGTTGTCATAAGGACTAAACAACATTAAAACTCTTACAGTAAAACTCCTGAAACGTAGACCAAAATGTTTCTGCGTTATAGGAAGAATCTCGTTTTCAGGCATACCGATTTATCATCGTTACCCCCGTCTTTGTGTCACGTTTTCTTTGTATTCATAGAAATGATGTGGACGTTTTAAGATTTCTCCGTTTCATGATTCTACGTTTTAGGAAGTTTTCACGTTTTACTATTTTACGGGTTCAGGAGGTTTACTGTACTGAAAAATCTTATTAAATGATACTACGTTTTCTCAAAGAAACTAAGAGTTGAAGAGATAATTTTAATATAAAAACGTTTTAAATCAAAAATTAAAATTAGATATTTAATAAAAAGTTAGTTTTAGTTGAAAATAAAATTTAATTTTAAATAAGTGAAATATTTTATCCGATTCACGGTGAAACTTTCTTTTGAAAATTCTATAAAAACTACAAAACCTCACCTCACCTCACCTCACCTCACCTCACCTCACCTCACCTCACCTAACCTCACCTCACCTCACCTCACCTCACCTAACCTAACCTAACCTAACCTCACCTCACCTCCTTCTCCCGTTTATAAAACAAAATCTTGAAACGTGGGGTAATTTTTCACTAACGTAGGGTATTTTTTCATTGTTAGCAACCAAAGATGTGAAATGATGTGAAACACGGTACCAGGTTGTGAGAAATATCCTCTATTGTCGGGATAGGGGGACCTTTATTTTTTGAAGTTGTAGTACAACATTGGAACAAATTGAGTTCGTTTGAACTTCTTGGTTCACTAATGTTGTGCACACATACATACACGTTAGGTATAGTGTGGGTTACGTACGGTTGTTAGGTACAGATATAAAGGTGAGGGTGTCCACCTTGGTGGGTGACCATCTTGAGACAGCAGATCGTGTGGACCATTAAGCGGGGGTGTACTTCGCACCCACATTCTGGTTCATTGAGTTCAAATGATTTCTTAGTTTCTTAGTTGTTGTGTGGGTCACTGTTATTTTGTGGGTCACTATTTCTTTGTGTGGGTCACTATTTTTTGTGTGGGTCACTATTTCTTTGTGTGGGTCACTATTTTTTTGTGTGGGTCACTATTTCTTTGTGTGGGTCACTATTTTTTGTGTGGGTCACTATTTTTTTGTGTGGGTCAGTATTTCTTTGTGTGAGTCACTATTTTTTGTGTGGGTCACTATTTTTGTGTGGCTCACTCTTTTTGTGTGGCTCACTCTTTTTGTGTGGGCCACTATTTTTTGAGTGGGTCACTCTTTTTTTGTGGGTCACTATTTGTGTGTGGCTCACTCTTTTTTTTGTGGCTCACTCTTTTTTTGTGTGGGTCACTATTTTTTGTGGGTCACTATTTTTGTGTGGGTCACTATTTTTTTTGTGGGTCACTATTTTTTTGTGGGTCACTATTTTTTGTGTGGGTCACTATTTTTGTGTGGGTCACTGTTTTTTTGTGGCTCACTCTTTATTTTGTGGGTCACTATTTTTTGTGTGGGTCACTCTTGTTTTTGTGTGGCTCACTCTTTTTTTGTGTGTCGCACTCTTTTCTTTGTGGCTCACTCTTTTTTTTGTGTGGCGCACTCTTTTTTTTGTGGCTCACACTTTTTTTTGTGGGTCACTATTTTTTTGTGTGGCTCACTCTTTTTTTGTGGGTCACTCTTTTTTTTGTGGCTCACACTTTTTTTTGTGGCTCACTCTTTTTTTGTGGGTCACTCTTTTTTTGTGGCTCACACTTTTTTTTGTGGGTCACTCTTTTTTTGTGGGTCACTCTTTTTTTGTGGGTCATTCTTTTTTTGTGTGGCGCACTCTTTTTTTTTGTGGCTCACTCTTTTTTTGTGGCTCACACTTTTTTTTGTGGTCACTCTTTTTTTTGTGTGGCTCACTCTTTTTTTTGTGGCTCACTCTTTTTTTGTGGCTCACACTTTTTTTTGTGGCTCACACTTTTTTATGTGGGTCACTATTTTTTGTGTGGGTCACTGTTTTTTTTTGTGGCTCACTCTTTATTTTGTGGGTCACTATTTTTTGTGTGGGTCACTATTTTTTGTGTGGCTCACTCTTTATTTTGTGGGTCACTATTTTTTGTGTGGGTCACTCTTTTTTGTGTGGGTCACTGCACTGAATAGTCTGTCCACTCATGCCCACATCGTCTCGATTTGTGGACCCAACATCCGGGTTCCAACACGGGAAGTGGTGGAGTGGACAAACCGGAAGTTCTTTTTAGGCTGAATGGGTTGAACGTGACTCCAGATCCACTCCAAAGATTTTCTCACATCCCCAGTCACTCGTGATTGCGTGTTTGCGCATGCGCAACATTTCTATATGTGTGTTTATGCGCAACATGTGTGTGTGTGTATCTTTGTATGTACGTGGTTGCGCATGTGCCGCGTTTGTGTGTGCGCGCGCGCGCGACTTTCTATGCTTGGACTGAAGTTGTGAATTTATAACAACATTAAACGATATTTTTGACTTAATTCACATGTACCATAAAGTTTCAAATCTATTCCATGTTCCACCTTTTTTGCATTCGATGTAATTTCGTTTTATTTCTTTAAAAATCGGAAATTATGTTGATGTTTAACTGTTTTATAAACCGGATGTTGTTCCGGTGTTGTTTTGTTAGTAATAAAATCAAAGAATTAAAAACAGTTTTTATTAATAATATTAATTAATATTATTATTATTTATGTTAGTGTACATTGAAGATTATCTTGAATGTATCTTATGAATTAAACTCAAACAAAATAATTAAACTCAAACAAAATAAAAAAAACTCAAACAAAATAATAAAAACTCAAACAAAATAATAAAAACTCAAACAAAATAATAAAAACTCAAACAAAATAATTAAAACTCAAACAAAAAACAAAAATGGCGGCTGCAAAAAAGAACGTTGATTAATTCATTCATTTTTAATTCCTTCAAGTCAACGTTGGCCAAAGGTTACGCCGTTCTAGCAACATCATTGCCAGGTACCACCATATTTATCCAACTTTTTTTATTTTTGTTTAACAAAACCAAAGTTTTTAATTAAATCGAAAAATAAACCGAATTAAAAAATGTAAAAAGTTCAAATGTATTTGTATAAAATATTCGGTTGGTTAATAAGGAAATGTAAACTTCGAAGCAGTCCATAAACTTGGAGGAAATGTCGGTCTTAAATGTGGACAACCCGCTGTTTGTAGTGGCTGCTTCGATATGCCTGTCAACGATTCTCTTCCCAAGATGTCTTAATCTTTACACGCAACCCACCCGGTTTGCTACCCCTCCCTCCCCCCCAAAAAAGGAGGGTGAATGTATATCTTGGAGAGCTCACCCAAATGTATAGTGATCTCGTACAACCCATCTTCATCTCGTATGTTTTTTGAGCCGTGGCCTGTGTATATGGAAGTAACATTGCCAGACGTACCTACAATAATTATTCATTTTATCCTGCTCGTTTAATGCCCACACCAATCTCGCCTTTTTGGGCAAGGCAATTATTTTTCATGTGATTTTAGGCTTATAGGTTTGCTGCTAATTTGTAGCTGGCATTGAGGAACATTCTTTCTTGGTTCACGGAGTTGGTTATTTTTATAAAACGATTTTATTCCTCGGTGTTTGTTGCCAATCTTCCATATTTGAAACAAATGATAGGATAATTTTTCAAACAAGATTTCCATCTGAAGGATTTGGCTCGCAGACTAATTGGATGCTATAACCTTATCCTATTGATGAGCTGAATGACCCGGTCGAACTATCATGGACATAAAAATAGAGGAAGACATTTAGAGAAGAGACAGACATACAAACATACAAACACAATACTTTCGCATATTAAATTAATTCGTTTTGTGTGAAAGTTGTTGAAATAAAATACTTTTTATGAAAATTTTGTTTTTGGTAACGATTTTTTTATTCACATTAAATATTTTTTCGTTACTTATTGGTTGCCCAAAGCTTCATCGCTCACCCTCAGTTTCCTTCTAGTTGCCCTCAGTTTCCTTCTAGTTGCCCTCAGTTTCCTTCTAGTTACCCTCAGTTTCCTTCTAGTTACCCTCAGTTTCCTTCTAGTTGCCCACAGTTTCCTTCTAGTTGCCCTCAGTTTCCTTCTAGTTACCCTCAGTTTCCTCCTAGTTGCCCTCAGTTTCCTTCTAGTTGCCCTCAGTTTCCTTCTAGTTGCCCACAGTTTCCTTCTAGTTACCCTCCGTTTCCTTCTAGTTACCCTCAGTTTCCTTCTAGTTGCCCAAAGTTTCCTTCTAGTTGCCCTCAGTTTCCTTCTAGTTACCATCAGTTTCCTCCTAGTTGCCCTCAGTTTCCTTCTAGTTACCCTCAGTTTCCTTCTAGTTGCCCACAGTTTCCTTCTAGTTGCCCTCAGTTTCCTCTCGAGGGAGGAAACCCAAATGCCAACCACTCTGATCGAATGGTTCTACAAGTCCAAAAGGAAGGTGATTGAAAAAGTGAAAAATTGAAACGTCACTTTTGTTTAGAAAATTTAAACAAATATAAGTCAACCGCCTGGCCACGTTGAAACACCGCTTCCTATCTGATCAGTGAAGTTGAGCAACGTTGGGTCTGGTTAGTACTTGGATGGGTGACCGCCTGGGAACACCAGATGCTGTTGGGAATAATACGGCGGTGAATATGCTGCACTTTCACCCATAGCCCGGCCCACTGGGACCGACTACAAATAATAATATAAATATAAAATAGAATTATTTTCTATATTTAAATTTGCCAAAAATATTAAAAGTTGTAATAAATGAATTGAAAATTAAGAATTATTTTCAATTATAACTTCAACGTTCTTAAACCTTACGTCAACAACCATTGAGTTAACCCTTTTGTTGCCATGGTAACTAAATCACGTTAAAGTTATTATTGTTGCCATGGTAACTAAATCCCGTTAAAGTTATTATTGTTGCCATGGTAACTAAATCCCGTTAAAGTTAGTATTGTTGCCATGGTAACTAAATCACATTAAAGTTAGTATTGTTGCCATGATAACTAAATCACGTTAAAGTTATTATTGTTGCCATGGTAACTAAATCACGTTAAAGTTAGTATTGTTGCCATGGTAACTAAATCACATTAAAGTTAGTATTGTTGCCATGGTAACTAAATCACGTTAAAGTTATTATTGTTGCCATGGTAACTAAATCCCGTTAAAATTAGTATTGTTGCCATGGTAACTAAATCCCGTTAAAATTAGTATTGTTGCCATAATAACTAAATCATGTTAAAGATACTATTGTTGCCATGGTAACTAAATCCCGTTAAAATTAGTATTGTTGCCATGGTAACTAAATCCCGATAAAGTTAGTATTGTTGCCATGGTAACTAAATCCCGTTAAAGTTATTATTGTTGTCATGGTAACTAAATCACGTTAAAGTTAATGTTGTTGCCATGGTAACTAAATCATGTTAAAGTTACTATTGTTGCCATGGTAATTAAATCACGTTAAAGTTAGTATTGTTGCCATGGTAACTAAATCACGTTAAACTTAGTATTGTTACCATGGTAACTAAATCACGTTAAAGTTAGTATTGTTGCCATGGTAACTAAATCCCGTTAAAATTAGTATTGTTGCTATGGTAACTAAATCCCGTTAAGGTTAGTATTGTTGCCATGGTAACTAAATCACGTTAAAGTTAATGTTGTTGCCATGGTAACTAAATCATGTTAAAGTTGCTATTGTTGCCATGGTAACTAAATCACGTTAAAGTTAGTATTGTTGCCATGGTAACTAAATCTCGTTAAAGTTAGTATTGTTGCCATGGTGATTAAATCCCGTTAAAGTTAGTATTGGAAACAATTTCTTACTGCCAGACCTCAAACGGTTAAAGCCAACCAAGAATTCCATCTTTGTGTGGAAGAAAATCTTCAACAAACTATACACATACTAAATACAAACTAAATACATTGGATATTTATTGATTTATTTATTAGATACCTAAATACATTGGAGTTTTGTTTATTTCTTTATTGGATACCTAAATACATTGGATTTTTGTTTATTTCTTTATTGGATACCTAAATACATTGGAGTTTTGTTTATTTCTTTATTGGATACCTAAATACATTGGATTTTTGTTTATTTATTTATTTATTTATTAATTGTTATTGTTATTAGTATTATTAACATTATTATAATTATTATTATAATCATTATTAATATTATTAATTATTATTATTTATTATTATATTGTTATTATTATTATTATTATTATTATTATTATTATTATTATTATCATTATCATTATCATTATTATTAGCCCAATATTTCTCTCCCCCCCCCCCTCCATCGATTTAATTAAATTAAAAAATAATTAACTCTTCTTTCCTCCACCAGAGGGCGGGCGACTCGAGAAGGAATTAGACTACGTGGAAAAAAGTCTGGGCGAGGATTCGGGCAACACGAAACAACTTTTCATTTCAACGCCGAAGTCCTCTTCGGCAAATATTTTGAATCCTTCGGCGATGTTGACGCATTTGAACATCCTTGAAGCCGCCACACAGGTCACGGTGGACATGTACGACATGTGAGTACCCTGGATTTGTTGGCTTAAAAAAATGAGTTTTTTTAAAAAAATCATTTTTTTTAATTTCATTTTTTTATCTATGTCATTGATTAGTTTTAATTGTCAGGCAATATTTTTTGTTTAATTTGATATTTTTTTAGAATTTTTTATTATTTTATTTTCTTATAAGATAAAAAAGATTTATTTAGAGAACAAACATGATTTTGTTGAACTCTACGGATTTATACAACCACAAATTAATAATTAATTAAAACCAATTATAATAATTAATTTTAATAATTAATTATTAATAATTAATTATTAATATTAATAATTAATTATTAATATTAATAATTAATTATTAATATTAATAATCAATTATTAATATTAATACTTAATTATTAATATTAATAATTAATTATTAATATTAATAATTAATTATTAATAATAATAATTAATTATTAATATTAATACTTAATTATTAATATTAATAATTAATTATTAATATTAATAATTAATTATTGTTTTGTTTAATAAATTTTTTCTTAAATTCTTTTTACAAATTTTAAGTTTTATAATAAGATTTTAAATTATGTTTTTCTTAATATTATATCATTATGTTATTATTTTTTATTATATATTATTTTGTTATACTATTATTTTTATTATTCTGTTTTATTATGTTATTATTTTTTATTATACTGTTTTATTATGTTTTTTTTATTACATTGTTTTACTATGTTATTATTTTTTATTATATTATATGATGTTATTCTATTGTTTTATTATGTTGTTATTATTATATTATTATTTTTATACTATTATTATGTTATTATTGTTTGTTATATTTTTGTTATTATTTTTTATTATATTATATGATGTTATTCTATTGTTTTATTATGTTGTTATTATCATGTTGTTATTATCATATTATTATATTATTTTCTTATGTTATTATTTTTATACTATTATTATGTTATTATTATGTTATATTATTATTTTTATTTTCCAGCACCTGGGGTTTGAAGGACATTTGCTATGCGCCAAGTTTTCCGCTGTTTGATTTAGCGAACAACCAAATAGATGAGGTATTTTTTTTTCAATTTTTTTTTGTTTTCAAATTATTTTAGATTTTTTTTTATTGTTTTTAAATTATTTTTTTTATTATTATTTTAGATTTTTTTTTAGTGTCTCCTTTTTTTGTTATAAGTTTGAATTGTTGTTATAAAAAATGTTTACTATGTATTAATTTTTAAATCTATAAATATATTATTTTAAAGTTTTAAGCCAAGTGTGTTAAATTGTTTATTTGGGTTAGAGTTAAGATAATTTTTAAAATATGTAAAATTGTATTTAATTTAAAACTTAAAATATTATTTGTCATGCCATTAATTTAAAAAAAATATATTTTTTGTTGAATCAATAAAAACTTTATTTGTAATTAATTTTTCTAGATTTTGGAGAAATTGACACCCTGTCTCATCATCACCCCTTTGGACTGCTTTTGGGAAGGTTCTAAATTGTTGGGGCCCGAATTTCCACTCACCGTACCGTGAGTTTGCTCTCTTTTTGTTCTCCCTTTTTTCTTTCTCTTTTTCTCTTTCTCTATTTTTATTTTTATCTCCTTCTCTCTCTATTTTCCTTTCTCTTTCTCTCTTTTTCCTTTTCTTTCTCTTTCTCTCTCTCTCTCTTTCTTTCTTTTTAGTTTTTTCTCTTTTTCATTCTCTTTATTTTCTCTTTTGCTTTTTCTCTCTTTTCCCCTTTCTTTTTTTCTTTCTCTCTTTCTCTTCTCTATCTTTCTTCCTTTCTTTTGACATCTAGTCCTTACCCTTTCAACACCTGTTCATTATACATATTTATGTATAAAAACCAATGATAAATCTATGTTAAATTTTTAGCAAAATTATTCTTAGGTATTGAAGTTTGTAATAAAAATAAATAATAAGTAATGTCATATTTAAGTTTTATATAGTTGTCTATTTATTTAATGTTTAAGTTTTGTATAATTGTTTATTTAATGTCATAGTTATTATTTTTAGATATTATTAAAATAATTACTTAATTTAAAAAAATAATTGAGGAATAAAATTATTCCTTAAAAGGAGATCATTTATGAATTACAAAATCATAAAAATATTTAATAGCTCCACACCAGAAAAACTGCAATACCTCACCCTTAACCTACCCATTGCAAAAGCAATGAGCCTACTACACTACCTTATCCTAAACCAAACTACTGTTAAAAACAAAGACTACACTACCTTACCCTAAAATTAACTACTGTCAAAAACAAAGACTACACTACTACACACCTTATCCTAAACCTACCTACTGCCAAAAACAATCAAAGCAAGACAAAACCAACCTAAACATACTTTATCGTTTTCATACTTAAAAAAATAACCATTTCACTCCAAAAAAATGGGGTGACCCCAGTGTGTGCCCCCACTACATATAAATATACTCAAGCAGTTAAAGTTGATAATTATATTATTGTTATTATTGTTATTATTTTTATTATGATTATTATTATTATTATATTTGCGCCAAGGAAAGCCTGGCCATCGGAATGATAATAATGTCGCTTACGCCCTTCTTATTTTTTTTCAAATACCTTGATGAAGACATCAATTTTGGAGTTTCGTCCCCCCGCCTCCCTCTCGCCAATTGCCCCCCCCCTTCAACTGAACCCCCTCCCTCCCCCCACCTTCTCTATACATTTGGGGGGTTGAGTTTTTTCGTGAAAATTAAATTTCAATATTTTACAAAAATATTTTTTTGCATCATTAAATTTTATCTTTGAATCTGTGACGTCATTTTTGACATTTTGTTTGAATGTTTTTGGTGGTTTTAGAAAATTAATTTTAGAATTAATATTATTATTATTGTTATTATCATTATTATTGTTATTATTATTATTATTATTATTATTATTATTATTATTATTATTATTATTATTATTATTATTATT
>JARUHE010351290.1:0-10070 GCA_031471125.1 Archaeomysis grebnitzkii
TGTCTGTTGTTTATATTATACTGAACTGGAAGAATAAAATATTTCAATGGCATCTATTGTTGCCGGCAGCAAGACAGTAATTCCAACCATTATCATACATTCTCTACTATGTATAAATGATCTTCAACTTCCCTGTGCTTAATAATAATTCATAAGCTACTAGATGTTTATATTCAGATGAGCTTTGGTGTGTAACCTGTCATACCTCTAGTTCATATATTCAATAATAATTGCTCTAAAAAATATTGAGGCTACTTCTGAAAAAATATTAGTTGATAAACGTCATTACAACGCAATAATAAGAAACATTATTCCTACCGGTCATATATGTTAAATGATAATTGCTCTAAAATAAAAAGTGTCTAGTCTAATTCTGAAAAAAATAAAAGTTGGTAAACTCCTAACATTAACAAAAACTCCTCTAACCATCAAGAGTAATTCATCGAACAGGGCATTATGTCTCTGCTAAAAACATTAAATATAAAAAATCTCTAAAATAAAAAATGGAAGAAATAAAAATTTTACTAACAATTTTCTTTGGACAATATTGCTTAGACTTATGTGAAAAACAATTAATGTTCATGCTAGTAATCCATGAACCGAACAGTTCAAATGTCTCATGACTTAGAAAAATGATCAAAAATATTATTCTTTTTAGGAAAACATCATTATATCAAAAATTCACCATAAGAGACTATTCATGTACACTTTATTTCCAATCCATTGATTTATAAATAAAAACAAAATAAAATAAAAAATTGTGAAAATTTTTTTTATCTCCTCAGTCAAAGCTTTCAATCAAAAAAAGGCTATGTTCAAAAATGGCCAAATTCATGAAAAAGTATATAATAAACACCAAGAATTTTGTATTGACTCAAATTTATAGAACTATTGATACCTGAGCTCTAGTTAAACATGTTTTTCATTACAATAGACCATTAGAAAAAAGTTATCTTAAAATATTTTTACTAAACACAACTTCTTATAATATGAAGATAAAACTAAAAATACCAATAAATCGATAAAAATTGTTGTAATTAAACTGGTTATTAAATGACAAATCTTCCTAATATACTATGATGAAATATCAATATAAAATAAAAATAATTAGCTGGTAGCCAGAAATTATGTTTTATTGCAAAAGTTTACACCACATGAAAATAAGGCTAAGAACCAAATGGTCTTAACAATAACCATAAATCAATAAATATTATTCGAATTAAACTGGTTATTTAATAAAAAAAAATCTTCCTAATTAAGTATATTATGTCAATATATAATTAGCTGATTGCTAAAATTATGTTTTGTTACAAAAGTTTACGTTACAGATGCAGACGAAGAAAAAGTAAAATGTATGTAGAGCTTCACTATGCAATGCTCGACAAAAACTGTGTGTTTAGTAAAAGTATTTTTTCATTCCTTTAAAATGAAAAATAATTATAAAGTAAATTTTTATTTTGGTTAACCCTGTAAGATTTTTGAAAAGTTTATTCTGCAAAGTTGCTTAAAATATGTGGGTTTTTTTTCATTTAATTCTAACTAAACAATCCTGTGAAAAGAAAATACAAAGCTGATTTCAAAACTTAAAAAAAAAAGTTTTGTGATGTATTTTCTTAGTAAAGGTGTCTCAGAACTAATAATTCTTAATTTTATTGTAAGTAAATATTATTTTTAACAAAATAAAATGATGAGCTCAATTTTGAATTTGTGAAAACCTATAAAGCTGTTATTTATATTTAAATAAGTATTAAGTTTTATAAAAAACACTTTTAATAAATGTTGTTTAGAATGAGTAGTTATTTTTTAGATTTAGCTAATTAATCATCAAATTCACGATTAACCAAAACTTTTTTTGAAGGTTTAGAGATATTTTTGGTATGAGCAAATGAAAAAAAGGGTTAATATAATAATATATAAAATTTTATTAAAAAATTAACATTTAATTATTGCTATAGTTTTGGTCTTATTCTTAAATCTTATTTGTAACTTGATGTTATATATCTTAACTTTTGCAATAATAATTGTTTATATTATATATTAAGTGTGTAGTGTTATAAAACGTAATATAAGAAACAAAGAAATATAATACAATTGCAACATTTAATTTGAGATGAATTACATAATTAAAAAATCTATACTGAAACAAAATTGTATTTAGAATAGAAGAGGTCTGGAGGAACATTTTAAATAATACATATATACAGTGTTTTTTTATATATATTTTATGCTGAAGTGTTGTTAAACTATGAAAACTCTATTACTGCTGATTTTTGGGATATGGGCAGATCTTTTATATTAGAATAATTTTGCTCAAGTTTAAAATTAATTTATTTTTTGTATTTGTTTCACAATTTTTTTTGTAAAATTATTATTCAAGGACATTAATAGATTTTTTTTTACTAGATGCATTTTTTTCAATTTTATCTCAAAATTTTTGTGAAATCAATATTTATTTATGTATTAGGTAATAAATTTATTCTATAGATATTCATATTGAACATAAATTGCGTTATATAATTTTAAACAACATTTTTCAATATATTTTTCCTTTAAAATCAATATTTATCGATATAACAGGTTTCAATTCGCTGCTGATTAGACTGAACATTTTGAGAAAAATACTTTTTAAATTCATTCTTTAGATTTTTTCATTGAAAATAAATTGCATTATATATAGTTTTGAACACTATTAATTGCTTAATGATTTTTTTGTAAAATCAATATTCATTGAAATAATAGGCTTTAAATCTCTAGCTAGACAGGGCAGTATAATTTTGCAAAAAAACATTTTGTTTTATGTTTCATAGATTATTTTATTTGGCTGGGACAAACAGCCACTATACACCACTGTTGATTGTTGGAGGCGGATTTTTCACCAATTTTTTTGTTTTTTTGTTTTTAAATCTTAGTAGAATTATGAAAAAATTGTTTGAATTTTTTTCTTTTCGAATCTTTGTAGTAGTTATGAAAAAAATTAGTTTTTGTTTTACAAACATATATATTTAACAGGAATGGCTTTATATATAATTCTGAACAATATTGTCCGGAATCATTTTTTTTGTAAATGAATATTTATTGAAATAATAAGTTTTTAAATCTTGGTTAGCCACCACTTAGTAGAATTAGGAAAAAACCGTTTTTTTGTTGTATTTTATATATATATATACAGTATATATATATAATAATTTTGTTGTATTCATAACTTTTACTCAGCACAGCCTTAAATCGTTTACGAATTTCCTCGTACTTGTTGAACTATAAGTTGTTTTATATATAATTCTTAATAACATAACACAAATATTTTTTTTTCATTTTCCGATTAGACATGACCCCATATTTTAGACAAAAATATTTTTAAAATTTTCATTATAGGTTTTTATCGAGTGTAAGGGCAAAGTGAGCAGAAGCTTTTTTGTAATTGTTATAAGAACAATGTAGGGTTTTTGTCGAGCGTGCGTAGCGAAGTTCTACATAGGCGTAGCGTTTCCGATGTCGTCGTCGTCCTCGTCGTCGTTGTCGTCGGCGTTAGACAATGACTTGAAAGCTTATATATCATCTATACTATTATTATTTCTTTTCATATAGGCTTGGTTATTGGTTTTAATACATACTAGGTATTTTTATTTGATTTTATCACTTTTTATCTACATTTTTTCATCAAAATTTTTTTTTCATATTGTTTTTATTTATGCATCCATGGATTGGAAATGAAGTACACATAAATAGTCTCTAAGGTGAATTTTTGATTAGAAGTTCAATTAATCTTTAATCTCGGTTTTGGCTGGTTGATAAATGCCAATGCCCTATTAATCCAAATTTTCAAATTTTTGTTTTACAGATTTTTATTGAATAGGAATGGCTTCTTTATATATAATTCTGAACAATATTGTCCAGAATAACTTTTTTTGTTAACTGAATACTGATTAGACACCATTTCATACGTTTTCAACAAAATTCGTTTTTGACTGTGACAAACAGCTCGATAATCTAATGTTGATTGTTGGGATGGAGGCAGATTTTTCCAAAAAAAAATTGTATTCTTTTTAAATCTTGGTTAACCACAACTTAATAGAATTATGAAAAATATATACATTTTTTAATTTGTTTTCCAGATATTTTTATTTAACATGAATAGCTTTATATATAATTCTGAACAATATTGTCACACATAGGTTTTTTTGTAAAATGAATATTTATTGAAATAATATTTTTAAATCTTGGTTACAGATATTTTTTTATTGAACAGGTATGGTTATATATATAGTTTGGAACAATGTTGTCCAGAATATTTTTTTTTGTAAAATGAATATTTATTGAAATAATAGGTTTTTAACTCTTGATTAGCTACCACTTAGTAGAATTATGAAAAATATTTGTTTTTTTATTTTATATACCAGTATATATAGTAATTTTGTTGTATTCATAACTTTTACTTGGTCACAGCCTTATTTCCTCGTACTTGTTTTTTCTATTTATACTTTACAAGGATTTTTATTTATTTAGTAATGTTTTTTTCTCAAATTTTACTCAGTCACAGCCTTAGTTTGTTTACGAATTTTGTCAAACTTGTTATATGATCAATTTAACATGTTTAAATCTATGAAAATAATTCCCAAACATTGATTGTTTATATGCTTTAAATACATGAAATTGCTTGTAGTATCATTATTGAGTCTGTTATGAAATAGAGATGAGTTCTGTAGATGCCGCATAGCTTGTACACCATTTAATATTGGTTTATCATTTTATTTGAAGCTCTAGAACATAGTGTGGTTAATAATAATTGTTTGTATTCTCAACAAATGCACTGCATATTTTTCAATTTAATAGAATATTTTTTATTTAATAATAATTTTTTAAAAAAATATAGGTTTTCCATGAATATGGCCAATTTTCTTGGCTAAAGTTTTTTATCGAGCACAATGCAGATGTCTTTGAAGTTATACAATAGTTTGTTGAATAATAGTTTGTATAGGCATTTTCAGTTTTTTAATTTGACAATTTTTTTTATTTTAATAGAAAACGTTTATAATGAATAGCCACATTTCTTTATAGAAGTTTGGTAGCTTATTTGAAATTTCACAACTAATTTGTTTCAATAATAATTGAAACATTACGAATTGCTTATCGGACAAGCTTCCATGTGACTTGCCATATGCACAAATATGATTATTTTACTAAATTCAGTAGGGGGAAAATATTTAATGTATTTAACTAAAATATGTTTCAATGGTTTACTGTAGTCATCTTATGGACACATTCACAAGTGATAATTAAAAGGTACAGACCAAAATCTTGAAGTCAATGACCCTGTATGAAAAGGATTTTCATGATCAAGCTATAATATTTTTATTTAATTTTACTTGAAACATCTTAGGGCTTTTTATTTATAAAACTTTATTTCAAATATTTAGTATAACTTTGGTAATTGTTTTTCTTTTTTCAGGTAAAACTATTGCTATTGGAAAAGTTCTGAAGGTCGTGGAGTAAATATTGAATTGTATTTAGGTAAATTGAAAGAGAAATCCATGGTAACCTCTTCTCTAAAACACAGTATGCCTGTTGACGAGATGAGGTGTTATTATCGTTGCCTTCTAGGTTTACTTCTTGACTACATGAATAATAGAATTTCTAATTATGTTGTTATTATTTTTTTACATTCTGTTTATTGGATTATCCATTTTATTATGCTGCTCATAAGTTATGTAATTATCTCGGCTACTGTTGTCAACAAAATCACAAATTATCTTTTGTTCCACTGTGGTTCAATTGAAAAGTATTAATGAACAAATGTTCCATGAAATAAAATGTGAATATCAAACTAGCATCCGAATGAATTTATGATTCAACAGAATTTATGAAAATGTCATTCTTAACATATCGCCACTGAATATCCGTGCCTTTTCACCATCATAATGCAAACCACATTGGTCATTATCAAGGTTCCTGCTGAGAATCTTCTAGTTAAGCTTCATCATGTTGCAAGTGCAGTAGTCGAGTGGTTATTTTAACAATCTATTGATCCTTTAAATTGTTATTATAATGTATATTTTATTTAAATTATCTGTAATCCAAGTAATTTTTTAACTTTTGTCTTTAGGTAATTTTTCAAATTAAATATCAATAATTTTCAATCCTCAAAATAACTTCATTATTCATGGGTTGTATATATATATAAATTTTTTAATATTTGTTTATTAGGTTAGAAATATAATCATTATTATTGTGAAGGTCTGAATATTTACATAATTCTATTTATAAATTTTATAGTTTGAAAACTTGCTAGCAAACCTCATTTTTTATTAAGTATTAACATATAAGAAATATCAAAATTAAAACTGCATTTTCAAAAAATGAAATAAATTTAAGTGTATTAAAAGTTTTCTAAAAATGCTCAAGTTGTCTCAATACTAAATCCTTTGTCTTTTTCTTTCAAATTGGTCAGCAGTCATTTCATGTGCTATTTGCAATTTAGTTTTAAATCACATTCCAGGTATATATCTAAAGGGTAATAATAATCATTTTTTAAATTCACTTTTATTTGCTATTTAATTATTGCATTAAAATACAAGTTGACAATAAATTCCTTTTTTTAAGTTAAATACCAATAGAATAGATAAATTGTAAATTTATCCAACTTCGAATCTTGTTTTGATGGTTTTCTTTGTTTTTTTTTGTGCTTTTTGTGCTTAATGTTTATCTATCAAAATCGTTCATTTTATTTTTGTTCTATCGGGTATCTCAACACACTTTGAAGTCAATCTTGTTCTATGTAAAATGGCATTATATTTACACACATTAATAAAATTTATTTTTGATTTATTAAAATGATCTAGTATTGAAAACATTTTCATACTTATATTCCAGAGAAAGACCAACTAAATACAAGTTCTATTTAGAATGAGCAGTAGATATTTTTGGATAAATAATTTTGCATTTTATAAATGCTAGGTTAGCTTATGTGAACAGATGGACAGTCCACCGACTGATCGGTCATTAGACAAACATTCAGACCGATCTCGTATTAGCTGGGCGTCTGTCGAGCCGAAGCTGAATGTTTATGTAGATGTTTGAAACTAGTTATGAAATAATTTTTTGAATCTGTAAATATTTTAAGCTTTTTGAATTTTTTCTATTTTTTCTATTAGGGAAGAAATGATTCAAATGGAAAAAACTGTACATACCTTATAAATATAAAGGTGTTACCAATATACATATAAACTTAAAATAAAAGCAAAGTTGTTTGTAAAAAATGTTTGTTGACATAGTGTATTTAAGCATCTGTTTTACTTCTTTTAAGAATGATCATGTGTGAATGTGGGTTAGAATGTTTAAACTTCTATAGAAATATCTCCGAACCATTTTTTAAAAAATGACACGAATTTAATGTCACTTGAATAAACTCGTAAGTTTATCTCTCGCGATACACTTGTCTCAAGTGTTGGGATTATTTGCTGATAGAACTACTTCTTTGTAATAATTTTCTGTTTCACTTTCATATGGCAATCGGTTAAGATTCAAATTTCCAACTATAATATTTATAGCTCTTAATTTGGACACCTGTTAGTATTCTTGGGCTCAATAGAAATATTGCTCTTTAACATTTATAGATTTCAATCTTTTAGTTGGTGTTTATTAATTCGTTTTTTTTTTATTTGAATATATTTGTCAATGCACTTTCAATTCCCTTGAAAGTCCTTTATAAATATACATTTTTAATATCTATCCTTCATTTGAAGCTTATAACATTAGTAGCTCAGTTTTTCAATAATACTTGCATAATACTTTTAAGTAAAATAAAAAATAATTTACTAAAAATTTGCTTAAACATGAACTGAACACAGTTGTCCTAATAGTTGTTGTGCCGAGTAAATAAAATCAAATGTTATTTCTTTATTGTGATTTTACTTCTTTGCCCAAAACAATCGACTGAAATTTATATAGTTTTGTCATTCAGATAAATTTTCGAAGGCCAGCTGCGACAAAATATTGTATTTAAAGGATTTATTTAAAAAGGAGGCTATATAATGGCATAGTATGCTATGCTTTTCTAACTATTGGTATAATTAAAAATAAACTAGGCACATTTTTAATTGCCTATATATATATGTATATATACATTAACATTTTCCAAGTCTTTTTACACTGAAGTAATGATTTTTTTAAATAATAAATTTAGTGAAAAATATTGTTACTAATATCACAAAATTCAAGAGGCCTTTCACTTTTAAAATCCTTTAATATTTATTTAGTTTGTGCAAAGATGGTGCTTGGGGCGGCAGGTACACTCGGCACATTCAAAGTTTCCTTTACATTGCAGTGCTGAATGGATAGTCTGACCCTAGTGCTGGTTGAATCACCAGTTTACTTACCAACTTCACCTTTATTTTTTTCATATTTGTGTATAATAAAAATAAAGATCGAGATTTAGATACCTCCAATTGTATCAAGAAATAATATTCAATTAAAATCTTGATTTGTGTGTAAAAAGTAAATACATTGAGAAGTTTTTTACGTTTTCTATTAACAAATTGTTTGTCTTGATTTATTGCAAATCCTTAAACAAATTTGATTCAAATTGTTTTATCACTTTGTATTTGGTTCAGTAATTTTCAACATGTTTGTTAAGATTGTGGATTTTTTCCTGAATTATTATGCAGTTGTCCTTCAGATATAATCTATGGAGATTTAATCAAAATCTATTGAATCCGAATATGTCTGAAAAACTATTTCAATAATTTCCGACTTTTTTTTACTTTTAAAGGATACAATAAATCAACTTGTATGTTTAAACATTTTTGGCTGCTTTGTTTTTAATTTCAAATTTTTATATTAGACATGTTTAACTTTTTCAAGTAAATCTAAAAGTTTTTAAGATCTATCTAAATGTTCGTCCATCAACCTAACCATGATGGGTTTAATATAAATTTGTCATTTCAACTCCAGAAGCTCAAATGATTAATGAAATGTGATCATGCATAATATTCCAAAACTAAAAAAATAACATCCAATCTTTCAGTTTCAACATACGCAAGCTCTCATAAATGTGAATATGAAGTACCGATTTAGTTTTTATAAAACTAGTTGGGTTTATATTCGTTTTTTAATTTGTTATAAATTAGGTGAACATTGTAAGATTTTTATGAATAATGTTTGGGTGCTATTATGTGTATTTGATCAATTCGAGTTATTTCATTTAAACCTATACTTAAGTAGATATCTTGTCTAGTGGACAAGCATTGAATAGAATTTTAAAATATACTATTTTCATATAAATAAAAAGGAAAACTATATATATATTATTTTGTTAATTTCAATGCATCATTTTTGTCAATTACATACAGTTGTGAAGTTGAATAAACAGCGTTTTAGTATATACATTACAGCTTTTATACGAGTTTGTTCTATGGTTATTTACTAAAATGGATTCTTAACAATAAAGTTTTTGTTGGTATTTTTTTTATATCCTTCATTGCAAAATAAATGTTTAGGGAGATGCATTTGGTTTCTACTTTCCTACTTTCCTACTAGAAAAAATTATGGAAGGAATTTAACATTGTATTTCTATTGATTTAATTTTTCCGTATATGATATACTAAATTTTATTTGTTTGTATACCATCAAACAAAGTGATTTGCTTTTGATTGGTATAAATTCAGGCCTCCCAGATCCTGAAATTCCTGATTTTTTGGACTTAAAATATTGGGCCATTATCAATTTGTCGAAATATCATTTCATCGAAATTACAATCGGAATTTTTTTTTTTGACAAAGATATTTTGATAAAATATCTCTGAGAAAACAAGTTTTTGTTGAGTAAATTATCAATTTGTCGAACTGTTTCCCTCGAATTAACATTTTATCGAATTGATTTATCCGAAATATCAATTTGTCGAAATAACATTTCATTGAATTGCCTCCTCCGAAAATGGTGGCTCAAATTTAGTCTGCTATATAAAATCATTTATTTTTTTTAAATTTACCTTGAACATTTATTTTTTTGTTTATTTTATTTAATTTTTATTTGTATTTAATCAAGTAACTTTATTATTTATTCAATATTTCGATAAA
>JARUHE010351301.1:0-10070 GCA_031471125.1 Archaeomysis grebnitzkii
TATATACATATAAACTTATATTTTTAATGTGTTTCTGTAAAGCATAATAAACTCTTATTTTCATTATACAATTTCAAAGAGAAAATATTTTTTTTTTCAACATATGGAAATTATAATACAACTGTTATCTATAATAAGTAGGTCTTATAATATGTTTTAGTAATATCATAAGTCAGCATTTAATGTAATAATGTATCATTTATATTTGGTTTACTATGTATGCTAGATATGTTTCTTTGTTACAGTTTTCATCGTTTAAATATATTTTATTAATTAGTTTAAACCAGTTTAGTATTCAATAGTGTCGTCAAATCATTTTATCGATTGTCGATTGTCGTGTAACATAAATGTTTATATAAACACTACTGAGCATAACATTTAGTTTGTAAATAACAAGCACTTACTGCAAAAATAAGACAACATAAAAAAACATTTGTAAAAAAAATGTTTCCACTGGTCAAATGTCATTTACGTTTCGATATGTTGATTGTTTTAAAATGGAAAACCCGACACTGGCTCACTAGTCGCAGTTTATGATAGTCAATGATTTATTTATAAAGTAAAACTAAATTATCATATTGTCTCTGTGTATTGAATGATATGTAATTCGTGTATTAGACCGTCTAAGTCGTATTAAGTCCGTACATTGTTTAATCCTAGACATCAACGTTCGTATGGACAGTTTCACATTTCCAAGCAGGCTGTATAGAGAAATAGATACACATCATGCAATTACAATGAATCTTTCAAATCTACCGAATAAAACAATTAAGAATATAGTGACTCCTCAGCAATAAAGAGAATGACCAATAAACAAACGAATTCTCAGTCAACTTAAGCCATTTAATGCAATGGGGACCGTGTCGTTATTTAATGCAATGGGGACCGTGTCGTTATTTAACTAACTCGGCAAAGCATTTTGGTCACCATCGCTGTTGTATCATTTATCATTCCATTGCATGGATCGAGTTTATTGTTTGCAACTTTCATTTATATTTATGTAAGGCAAACTCTGTGTGCATCTTCGTCTGTGATGTTATTACTGTTGGAAGAACTATGGATCTAGGCGTATGGGTCTCGTGTATCCCAAGTTCTTGTTTGTGGTGGATACATTTAGTTTGTAATATTGAATTTTCTTCTGTTCTTATATGTTGTTTTCTCATTATTTAAAATTATTGGGATTTCCAATAAAGATTCCAGTATTGAAGTTCTTCACATCAATATTTTTGAAAAATACATTTTTTGTATTCTCATTTATGTTTCTTCATTAACTTTGGGTGTTTTTTTTTATTATTTCTAATCACCACTTAATTACATTACTTAACGTCAACAAATAAAATTAATTTGTGTTTTACATATAAAACGGATATATCTTTTAATAAAAATTACAATTTCATATCAATGTTGTTTATGTTGTTTATGTTTTTACACCTCAATTTTAACAATAATAACAATACTAAGAACTATAAAAAAAAATTGTAATAATTCACCTTAAAGGGTACTATGTGATACGATTTTGATTAAACCACAATATAATGATTTAATCAACAAAAACGTATGTACTACAGGTTAGTTAATTTGACAATGTATATTTTGACTACTTTAGACATATAATTTAGTAAAGCGTTTTGAGCGGTAGCGTTGCTTTTGTTTGATTGGTGATGGTAGGCAATATCAGATATTGTTAGTTTTTAAGGTCATTTTCAAACAAACTGGTATATTATTTATTTTATAACAACATAAAATCTGTTTTGCACATGTTTAATAAACGTTTCCAATGTTAAACATTAACACTTATGATAGCATCAAACATTATAATAATGAATTGAATGTTAAACTACAATACTAATTACATATACACAAACATACTACTTTATCTAAATTAAATTTATTTTTATATAGGCCTAGATAATGGGTGCATTAGGCTAAGGGAACGGAAGTGAATTGTGGAAAGGTTAAGACAAACGAGCAACTTTCTTGACTACAGCCACTTGAGTATTTTACAAACGAGACACGTCAACAGAAGAAACAAACTTAGGCTTATTGTGTTTGTTCAAGGTGTTTTCTACCTTGAAAACTATACTTTATGCCTATGTATTTTTAGACAATTTGTCCAAACTATTGTTTTGTTATTATGGTTATTATTTTAATTATTTATGTTGTTATTGTATAACTATTATTTATGTTATTACTTATATTATTATTATTATTATTATTATTATCAGGTTCATAAATAAAAGATAATTTACTTTTTTATTATTTTTATTAGCTATTGTGAATAGATTTAGTACTATGTAGTTTTTCTATCATGAATGTTGTATATGTAAAGCAAATATTATTAACTTCATTTTCATGATTTATGATTTATGATGATATTGTAAGTGTGTGCCTTAGTTAGCCAATTTTTAGTTATTATTATTATTATTTAAGGCATTTGATTTCTAAACATTTTTTATAAGTTACTTAATGAACAACATGTTTAGTTCAAAGAGTTTGAAAATGTAAACCTAGATTAATAAGTTGCAAATATCCAATGTGTTTAACAACACATGTCTCGAAGAATAAAAAATAAATGCATATTTCAATAATATTATGGTGAAAAGGTGTTACAACATCAACAAAACTGAATGTTAAAAAATATACATACACCCGTAATAATAAATTCACATAAATAAATTAAAATGAAAAGTAACGTTGAATCTTTTTTAAGCCTTGAGCTGGAGCATGTGTGTGCATTAAAGCTGGCTCTAGGCTATCACCCTACTCATGTTACTTTCCATTATATAATATAGTTTTTATTTTATTTTATGATAAAGTAGTTTATGATTTAATTAGTTAACACATGTCTAATAATGTAATTATCAGTTTGTTTTATAGAAGGAAAACCTCGTCACAAAACGGAAGGTAAATTGTAAATGGTGTTATAAATTTTGTTATTTAGTTCAATAGCTAGTTTGTATTAAATATTCATCGTGATTTTTTTTTCAGCCGATAGCAACATTTTTTTAAGTAATAATAGTAATTTATTTTTGGTATACCAGTAACGACATTGTTTTAAGTATTAATAATAATTTATTTTTGGTATACCAATAACAACATTGTTTTAATTATTAATAGTAATTAATTTGTGTTATACCGATAACAACATTGCTTTAAGTATTAATAGTAATTAATTTGTGTTATACCGATAACAACATTGTTTTAAATATTAATAGTAATTTATTTTTTTATACCAATAACAACATTGTTTTAAGTATTAATAGTAATTAATTTGTATTATACCGATAACAACATTGCTTTAAGTATTAATAGTAATTAATTTGTGTTATACCGATAACAACATTTTTTAAAATATTAATAGTAATTTTTCTTTATACCAATAACAACATTGTTTTAAGTATTAATAGTAATTAATTTTTGTTATACCAATAACAACATTGTTTCAAAGAGCCAGGGCGAAAGTAAATTAAAGTTAGCAATGGCTCATTCTTCCTCACAGGCAATGAAGGATTTAAAACTATTATTAGGAAACAGGTCATCAATAATAATGTTTTTGATGACATAGGTAAAAATATTTGTGGAAAATAACTCATCAAACAAAAAATAAAATAAAGTTGTTTGCTTTGAATTTTATATTTTATTGACATTTCAATATAACAACAGAATACTAAATAAATGTCTGACATTTTATTTTTTTCAACTTATACTCTATTTTGATAATTATTTTCTATTAAAAATTATTTCATTGTAAGGTTTACATAATATGTTAATAACAATAATGATATATTTGAAAAAAAGAACAATTTTTTAATAATATTAATAATTATTGAACACTAACAGTTAACTATTATAATATTAATGTTATTTCAATAATATTAATAATATTTTAATAATAATAATAATAATACTTGAAAAATTATAATAATTAAAATAAAATTTAAAAAAATGTATTTAAAGAAAACTAATAATATTTTAATAATGATAATGATATTCAAAAAACAATAAAATTTAAATTTAAATAATAATAATAAAATTTGAACAATAATAATTAACTATTTCAATAATAGTACTATATCAATAAAATTTTAATAATAATAATCGTGTTTGAAAATCAATAATAAGAAGGATAATAATAATATTTAAAACAATATGATAATATTTAAAAACAAATAATAATAGAATTTCAATAATATTATCAATATTTCAGTAATACAAATAATATTCCAATGAAAATAAAATAAAATATTTTAGTACAAAGAATAATATTTCTATAACAATTATAATTTTTGAATAATGATAATAATGATAATAATATTTAATAATATTACCATTTCAATAATATTAATAATATTAATAGCAATGTTAATGTTTCAAAAAATAATAATAATAATGTTTCAATTATATTAATAATATTTAAGTAATAATAATAATATTTGAATGAAAATAAAAATAATATTTGAATAATAATTATAATATTTGTACAATGATAATAATAGTTGTGTAATCTTAACCATAATAATAATATTTCAATAATGTTCCCATTTCAATTATATTAATAATACTAATAATAATGATAATATTTAAAAAACAACATAATAATAGTATTTTAATTATATTAATTAATAATATTTTAGTAATTATAATAATAATTCAATAAGAATAAGAATATTTTAACAACAATAAAATTTTAACAATCATTAATGTTCAGCGAATAGTTTTTTTCTCAAATTAACATTGTTGCTAAACATTTAGTCCTTTAAAACAATTGAACTAATAAGTTATTTAATTCTGTTTTTGTTGACAATTAAACCATAACGGAGGTTTCTGTTGAAAAATAACATTCAAACTTAAATGAGTAGTTTTTTGCACAATAATGTATTATATTTTCCTAGCAATATATACCTGGAAATTATTATCATAAGTTAACAATTCATCAAAGGGCGACAAACATTGTTTATCGTCTTCATTTCAATTGCTATAACTATGAAGTTTTAAATAAAAAATCAGTTATTTACTGGTTGTGTTTGTTTTATATTATCGCTAGGTTCGAGTCTTCATAAGACAGATTTCCCTAATTAATTTGAGAAAAATAGATGCGTATAGGTTATTGTAAAATTATTTTATTGGCCTATTAAGAACAAAGTATTTACCAAAAACTGAAACAATCCTTCAGTAGGAATAGTGCCAGACACAATCCTTTTGGGAAGCCTCCTTTACCAACCACCTTTCTAAGGAACCATATAACCAGAATGAATAAAAGTTATAAAATATATATTTTTTATATATTTTAATTAACCACTCCAAGTGTGTGAACTTTTGGGTCTGTGGTGAAGAGCTAAGCTAGATACTAATTTATTTAGTTTACTTCCAAGAGCGTAACTTTGAAAATTCTCTTCAATGTTAACAAACATTATGTTATCAGAAACAACAAATAATACACTTTTCAATGAATGTTTGGTGTAGCCTTATAACAAAACAGAGACTGTTAATTAAAAGTAATTTGTAAAAAGTCTTACAATACAAACATATGCGAATACAAAACAATTGTTAGTAATAACCGTCTGTTAAGAACAAACAAACCTTAATTATAACTGTCAGAAAAATCATGTGACGATAATTATCATTTGATAGTAAGTAATTTTTAGTAATAAAAAGTTTTAGTAATAAGTATTTTTTGGTAATAAAAATTTTAGTAATAAGTAATTTTTGGTAATAAAAAGTTTTAGTAATAAGTAAATTTTGGTAATAAACAGTTTTAGTAATAAGTAATTTTTGGTAATAAAAAGTTTTAGTAATAAGTAATTTTTGGTAATAAACAGTTTTAGTAATAAGTTATTTTTGGTAATAAACAGTTTTAGTAATAAGTAATTTTTGGTAATACAAAGTTTTAGTAATAAGTAATTTTTGGTAATAAACAGTTTTAGTAATAAGTACTTCTTGGTAATATAAGCTTTTGATAATGAGTAATTATTAATAATAAGAAACGTTCGTCCATAAAGACAGTTTGGTAATAAGAAAGTTTTGGAAATAAGGAACGTTTGGTAATAAGTAACGTGTGTTAATAAATAATGTTTGATACTATATAATGTTTGGTAATAATTACTGTTTGATAATAAGGAGCATTTGGGAAAAAAAGTTTTGATAACAAAGTTCGTTTGCTTATAAAGAATGTTTGACAATAACAAACCATTTTTAGTAAGAAATGTTTGGTAATAAGAATAGTGATGTATAATGTACTAATGTTTGATAATAAGGAACGTTAAGTAATAAGGAACATTTGGTAATAAGAAACGTTTGGTAATAAAGAACGTTTGGTAATAAGAAACATTTGGTAATAAGGAACGTTTATTAATAAGAAACGTTTGTTAATAAGGAACCTTTGATAATAAGAAAATAAACAATGTTCGGTAGAAAGAAATGTTTGGTAATAAAGAACCTTTGGTAATAACAAACATTGGTAATAAAAAACTTTTGGTAACAAAAAAGTTTGGTGATAATACAAGTTTGGTAATAGAAAAAGTTTGGTAATAAGGTACGTTTGGTAATGAAAAACGTTTGATAATAAGTATTATTTGTTAATAAGAAACGTTTGGTAATGATAAATGTTTGGTAATAAGAAACATTTGGTAATAAAAACGTTTGGTCTTAATGAATGTTTGGTAATAAAAAACGTTTGGTATTAAGGAACGTCTGGTAATAGGAAACGTTTGGTAATAAGAAACCTTTGGTAATAAAAAATGTCTGGTTTTAAGGAACGTTTGGTAATAAGAAAAGTTGGGTAATAAACAATGTTCGGTAGAAAGAAATGTTTGGTAATAAAAAACCTTTGGTAATAAGAAACATTGGTAATGAAAAACTTTTGGTAACAAAAAATGTTTAAAAATAATAAAAGTTTGGTAATAAGAAAAGTTTGGTGATAAGGAACATTTAATAATGAAAAACGTTTGATTATAAGAAGCGTTTAGTAATGAGAAACGTTTGGTGATAAGAAACGATGGGTAATGATAAACGTTTGGTAATGATAAACGTTTCGTAATAAAAAACGTTTGGTAATAAAAACGTTTTGTTTTAAGGAACGTTTGGTAATAAAAAAATGTTTGGTATTAAAGAACGTCTGGTAATAAGACACGTTTGATAATTGAAACCTTTGGCAATATAAAACGTTTGGTATTAAAGAACGTTTGGTAATAAAAAAAGTTTGGTTTTAAGGAAAGTTTGGTAATAAGAAACGTTTGGGATTAAAGAACGTTTGCTAATAAGAAACGTTTGGTAATAAGAAACGTCTGGTATTAAATAAGGCTTGGTAATAAGAAACGTTTGATAATAAGAATTGTTTGATAATAAGAAACGTTTTGTATTGAGAAACGTTTTTTAATAAGGAAGAATTGTTAACTAGAAATGTTCGGTAATAAGAAAAGCTCGTTAGCACATATAATATAAGTTATGAAAGGCAGGCAACGTGCAATAGCGATATGACTCAGCAGGTGATGCCGCCATTTTTAAAGAAGCCTCGACATTCAAATTACTTTATGCGAATGCTAATTTTTACCCAACATTTCTGTCCACTTTTTGACAACAGAGCGGACAATTTTTCGTGTAACTTCTCGCCAATTAATTTGATTTCGTTTCTGTAAATATGTTATTAATAACATTTTTGTTTAAATAAAATGGCCGAACATCTATTGTGAGCTGTAAATATATAAACATATATTTAATTAATTATTTTTTCGTGCTGTTAACAATTAATTTGGTCAGGCCTAATGGATATTTAATATTCTGAACTAGAAGAAACTCGTTATTATATGTAATTCTATACACCAGTCTAAGCCTTTGCTGGATTTTTTAGGCTTTTTTAGCGTTGGAAAGCGACATATTGTATAGAGTTGTAATCAAGTTTGGAAAAAATTGTCAACATTTTGTATATTCTCATATTTTATTAAAGGAGATGTTTTGCTTTAACTTATAATTTGTTCTAATGATACTATAATTAGAGTTAATGTTCTTTATTAGCATTTGCATTAATATTACCATAAAGGTAGTTAGATGCAGTAATTGAAATCAAAAGACAAACATCTGTATATATAAATATATAAACTATTTTTAGGAAAATATTTTTTTAAAATATTATTTATACCATTTTGTTGAGCAAGTTATAATTACAAATGTCATCTCATTTTATTTTATTTTATTTTACATCTAATAAATACTCAATCAGAAAACAGATTTTATATATTTTGCAGCACACATTAAGGGCAACTTGGTTAATACATCCATGGCATGAACTCTTGTGAATGTTTACCCGCATACAGTATTTATTGGTATTGCACGAATACTGGTTCTTTACCGATTTTATATTTAAATAAAGTTTCATACTTCATACTGTTTGAAAAACAGATCAAGTGATCTAAGAAACTTGTATAATGTTTTTGTTTTGCATAACTTCAAACTTGCGTTAAACAGTTATATTAAATTAGTTTGTAATCACATAGATCATTAAACTGTTTAAATAGTTTTCCTTATACAGTACGTTATTTTGCTGCTAAGGTAAGGTTATTCTTGAGGATTAACAAAATATAGAGTAAGTTGTAGAGATTCGTCCACCTATCGTTCAAACGAATGTATGTTTTTACTATATTATGTTATAAGCGTTCACATCACCTGAAGCTTATCAGAAATCGTGCGTAAGTTCTAATGATATACTTTTTACAAACTTTAACAAATTTCGGAGGAAGTTATTATAATATATTGGTAGGTGGACGCATTTCGACTGCTGGACACTTTCCGCCACTTACCCTAGTGATACTTCAAGTTCATTTACTTTGGCCTTCAAATTTTACAGGGAATGTTTGCTGTTGTAAATATACGTTTGTATTGCAATGTTAAATTTACTTATAGAATAGACTGCAAATATGTTTAGTTTTTTTTTATTTAATTATCACCGCTAAAGATTTTTTTATAACTTTAGTGAAACTGTTTAGTTCATAAATTACCAAACCGAAAATTAATTTTTCCTTTCCACTAGAGCCGGGACCACCATCATACCACCACCACCATCACCACCAACTAACCTAACTTTCACCATAACCATAACTACTACCACCACCACAACCTACACCACTACCAAAACCTTCACCCACACAATCATCCTTTTACACTAAAACTATCCCATCATACACTCACCACCACAACCACTTTTTCACCTACCACCACAACCACCTTGTCACTCACCCACCATAACCACCTTTTCACTCACCACCACAACCACTTTTTCACCTACCACCACAACCACCTTTTCACCTACCAGCACAACCACCTTTTCACCCACTACTACAACCACATTTTCCCCCACACCACCAACACTTGTTCACCTAACACCACAACCATTTTTTCACCTACCAACACAAACACCTTGTCACCCACCCACCTCCCACCACCCATGTTTGACTAAGTACGCTCGTTTGTTTTATGCAACTAATTTGATACCGACTGTAAGGCTATCGGGCGATCCAATTAACATTGCAAGGCTTGACAAATTTCACTTTGAACTCTCGTACAATTAACATTGAAGGAAAATTTATTCTATTTTGTCCCCAGTGACTTCACCCTAATAAAAATTTTGTCATTTTATGTCTTTTATAATTTTATTGGACTTTGCTTGTTCAATTTAACACCCAATAACGATGTTTCAATGTTCAATTTGAAAGACTTCAGTCCTCAGTGTAATAATTATCCATCCATGGAGATGATAAATGTTAAACATGATCACATCACAAACAAAATTATATTGTGTACACTATTACTACAACATTGTGTTGCCCAAGTTTTAGCAAAAATTACTACAACCTTAGGATATGATTAATACATTACGACTTCACGGGATTTGTGAATCGTTTTTGTATATCATCATCCATTAAAATCAGGTTAGCAACAAACATGTGCTTAAACATATGTTTTAAGGATGGATAAGACTCCATTGTTCACTAGGCTTGATTGATGAGCTCTGGTCACCCGAGGGGCAACAATTGAATATATTTATTCATTTTTATGCCAGCAAACTTCTAAATTAAAAA
>JARUHE010351312.1:0-53920 GCA_031471125.1 Archaeomysis grebnitzkii
TATATATCCATAAAACATAATTGATAACAATGTAAAATACAAGTTTTTATTCATTACGAAGGGCTTCCCCCATCATCATGTTACCAATTTTTCCACACTGTTACCTCAGTAACGTTTTAATATGCTAAACAAAAGTTGCGCTTTCTGTGTGGGCAAAAAGTTCTATTTTTGAAAATGCAAAAAATTTTAGGTAATTTCATCGAGTTTGAATAATAAATTAATGTATTGTCAGAAATAAATGGATTATTATCAAAATAATTTGAATTTTTATGAATGCTATTTATATTGGGTCTGTTAATTTTGTAAATTTCTGCTCATTCTGTTTTTTCTTCATAATTAAGTTATGTAAACAACTTTTTGTGACACACTGTATCTCGTATTCGTTTGATTTGGCGAAGTCGCATAAAATAGCATTAATAGAACATTAAACAAAAATAAGGAGTCATGATAGCAAAAAGTAAGTTCATTGTACAATCTGAAACATAACAAAGATAGAAATAGGTTTATACGGAAAGTAATTATCATTTTGTAAATTTATATAATACTTTAAAAGGTTTATTTTTTGCTGCACTGACTCAACCTATTAATTGCTACATATCATAGCTTTTTAATTGTTGAGATTCGCGTGGATTTTCCCGTAGAGTTTTGTTCTTCCAAATTTCTTATTTTAAAAGAACCTGTGAACTTACCGTTTAAATTAAACCATAGATTAAGTCTGTAATTTTTGGTTAAACCATGGACGGTGTTGATAAAAATTGAATACTCGGCTTTGCGTTATAAGTATCTTGAAAATAGCATACTATTTGTCAACCTTACTAGTTTGGTATGTTTAAATGAACTTAGTCTTACAATACGAAATATATCTCCAATACTTGATCTCCTCCATATTGTATTTTGTTATAAGCCTAGGCCTACAAGTGGACAACACATGTTCAGCTTCTGGCATCTTCAGGGAGTTTGTTCTACAGGCCCCTCGCATCGAAATTTTGAATACATAACACATGAATCCGAATGATTAAAAACGTTTTGACAAAGGTTATACATATATTTTTAAATTTAATATTCAAGTAACGAAATAGGGCATAATCGAAAACGCATTTAAGTAAACGGCTTTTCAAGACACCTTTATTTTCTTTTTTTAAATAAACAATGATTTTTTGTTTAAAATAAAATGGAATAGTTAAAATGATGTTCTACAATCTACATGTACCAAGTGTTTGAAATTACTTGAATGCTTATAGGTTTATTTTTCTGCCAAAAATAAACTTTAAGACTACCGTGTACTTACATAAGTTTTGAAAATGCCTTGCTTTCATGTAGGTTATTTCATTACTTTAATTCTAATCAGCTTTTTGGCAAAGCATTATTACATGACATGTTGAAACTCAAAAAATGTATTTAAGCACACAGAAATATTATTACTTGAAATAAACAACAAAATGAATAGATGGATGGTCGCAAAAGTACTGTTATGTATTTATTTATATTTTGAAAGGACACTGCATAAGTAAATAAATAAATCGCTAGAGTTGCCACTGCACTGGTTTAGCACCTATCACATGATTAAGAATTTCAAAGTGTGTCTAAATATGTTCGTTAAACAGATTTAAATATTTGCTTTGTATGGTGTATTCTCATTCAAATATGAAACTAATATAAATGAAAGATGAGTTAAATAATGTAATTAATGCCAATAGATAACGTTGCGCCATAGTAAACGAGAACTAGCATAGATAAAAGCAGCATGGAACTAGTTCCAAAAATGCTCAACAGATGGCACTAAGATGTAACTATGACCGTTGATAGTGCTTTTATGAATGGTTTCTTGTAGTTTTATTTCAATATTTTATTTATTTTAACGTTTTTGTTAAATTTGATGCAAAATGTTATTGCAGTTTGTAATATGGCTCCAAGTTAAGTAAAACTTGGATGATGTATTATTCATTATGCCTTTATTTTGTGTATGCTTTAACTTCAAAATTTATTTAGCTCCTAGGATAAATGCTTAAATTTAGCCTAACCTATATTGTAATCGCTAAGCCTAGGTTATAGAAATATATATATATATATGTAAAACGTAATTGACAAATATAGAACAATGCATTTCCATTAGAAAAACAACAACATTCAGCCTACTTCAACTGATATTATTGAACAAATACATGTTGAATAAATTTGGATTTGTCTAGGCTATAGCATAAACCATAAATAGCCTAAGAAAAATAAAACATTTATATAATGAACACAGTTTGTTTCAATACATTCAGTGTATGAATATTATCAAGGTAATAAAATACGTTTTTATTTTGTTTCAGAGTTTGCATTATTCAAGTCTTTACCTGAACAGAAAAAGCTCACCATTAAAAGTTCATTACAAGCTATTTCGCACCTCTACAACATATATCATATGTGGGCGGAGCATAAATTATTATAGTCTTCTCATTCCTCGATTCTACTTGTATGATGAGTGACGTCATTGGACATGGTACACCTACCTTACTTTATATTTATTCGTTAGTTATTATATTTAATTCAAAACTTTACTTAAAATTTCATTACAATTGGACTTTTTAACCATTAAAAGTTCATTACAAGCTATTTCGCACCTCTACAACAATATCATATGTAGGCGGAGCAAAAGTTATTATAGTCATCTCATTCGTCGATTCTACTTGGGTGATGAGTGACGTCATCAGATCTCGAGTACCAACCTTGCTTTATATTTATTTGTTAGTTTATTATGTTTAATTAAAAACTTTATTTACAATTTAATTTCAATTGCACTTATTTAAATTAATATGTAAAAATCGAATTATTTATCTTGAAACAAAAAATATTTTTACAATTTAAAAAGTTATGAAACTGAGTGAAGGGTTGGTACTCCTGTGCAATAGTAAATTCAGAAAATCGTTTGTAAAGAAATGTCAGTTGTAGGAAAACCTTCGTCCAAGGATGATGTGTCGATAAGCTTAGCTCGGATAAGTCGCGTTGGATCTTTGGATAACGATAAAATTGTGTAAAAAGTGTTTTATGTCGTGAAATAAAAGATTAGATTAGGTGAAAACAATAAATTAATTATTACTGTGATATTAAAATAATTTGATTTTTATTGTTAAAAATTCTGATTGGTGGATTAAACTGATAGTTCCAAAACTGAATTTTTTAATTCCCAAAATAGTAACAATTGTACTTCACCTTTCCCCCACCCGCGCGTGACCAACCTGTTCGAAATGATCACAATAAGTCAAATGTGTAGTTTTGTCAAATTACCAACAATGTCTGAAAGGCAACAACAACTAACACCGTTGCTCGCAACACCAACAACCACCACCACAACATCACACCAAGATGTTGTCTTCAGCCTGCAACAACAACAGCCCGTGTCTGCCGTTCGCCGTAACCTGTTCGGGCCTGTCGACCACGAACAAAATCAGAACTTCATCAGGAAGGAGATGAACAAACTTCAAACATTGGATGCTGACAGATGGAACTTCGACTTCGTGAATGAACTCCCAAGGGAAGGGAAGCTAAAATGGGAACGCTTGAATCCCAACATCGAAGAGGACAACGTACCCCAGGCCTACCAGATGCCTCTGCTTGAAGCCAGGCTCCGGCGCAACCAGGCAAACATCATTGGCAACCAGACAACCATCGTCGAAGCCCTACAAAGTCCATCGACCTGTTCCCGACTGCACGAGTTCAAAAAACTCTCCCCTTCCACATCCTCCAACACAGTTCGCCACCCAAAGGCGATCGGCAACCAAATCCCGCCTAACAGTCCATTAATAACCAAGCCCATCGCCGTAAGACCCGCCGTGTGTACAAAAGTAACTGCGTGTACCGCCACCACGCCATCTGTAACCGTACCTGAACAAACTGACGCTACCAACACCACCACCGCCGCTGCTTTCAATCTGGCGGAGAGAGACTCGTCTGACGCCCTCACTGTGTCCATCTCCCGACCTGCCATCAACAACGACAACACCACCAACAACAACAACAACAAAAGCAAAAAATCATCTACCAGGCAAACCTTCATTACAGGTAAGATAAAAAATCCTAAGTCTTGTAGAAGAAAATAACAAAATTTACAAGTTTTTTTTTCAAGAAAAAATATTAATTCAATTATTTTTTTTTGGGAAAAAGGTCCATTTGAATAATTCATGTTTCTCATGAGAAAAAATATGTACAATTTGACAGTGTTGCAATTTAAAAATGTGTTATCAATTCAGCTATTCTGTTTAGGCCTATTCGAAGTTTTTACATCGCGTAAAATATCCAACTCATTGCACGCGGTCATCATATGCGTACACTTAATTGTATTTATAAATTCAACGGTGAACATGAGTTTGAAAATTGTTAAACATAAAAACTTAATATTTGTTTTAATGTAATTTTATAAATACTTAATAAAATTGATAAGTTTTTATTTTGAACAATTTACAATAGGTTATGTTTAACAGAAAATTTATTGAACTAATTGAAGTATCCATTAAGTTTGTTCCTTAAATCTTATTTTGTTAAAACTAGATGTTAAAAATTATTTTCAAGTTTTATCTTTTATTGTAAATTCAAATATTTATTTATTTAATTTGTATTACTGTTATAACCAATGACTTACAATCCTATAGCCTAGAATCAATTTGAATTGTAAGTTCGTAAATATATAACTATTTTATTGGATGCAATAGCTAGATGGACATTAAAATTAAAGTTATTAAGACGAAACAATTATTTAATAAAGGCAAAGAAATGCTAAATAACAAAATGTAGAAAAATCGATCACCTTAATATTTAAATTGTTGAAGTTATAATTGGGATCGACAATAACACAAGTGAGGCAAACCACATTCAAAAGACACAGAGCTTACCTCACTTGTGCTATATTGTGGATCTAATTTTAATTGAAATGATTTATGCATCACTTGAAATTTTCAAGTTATAAAAATTAATCTGTTTTTAATTAATTGGTTTCTTGTTTAGGTATTCGAATCAATATTTATAATGTTGATATAAATAATAAGCTTCTATGTTCTTTAATTATATATTAGTAATAAGGGAACATTTTAAAAACAGTAATGATAATAATGTATTAACAGTTAGTAATAAAAGTTGTATTAATGATTCCTAAACTTATATCAGTAATGGTAATGTTCAAGCATATAACAGTATTAGTAATTCCGTCTCATTCTAGTATTAGTAGTATTGGCAGTATTAATAATAGTTTCAAGAATGTTGTTCAGGTAGTCTGTACTTTGGCCGTAATAATTATTATTTTCTTAGGTAACTTTTCCCAACAAAATTATTCGCCGCCTAAACTGTTTTTCGGTGGCACTCCCCCGCCCAAATCCGCCCAGTGCCTTTCACGGCGGTGGTGAATCACCCAAATTTATTCAGCTTTTCCCATTCAATTGTTTCACCTCCATTAAAGAAATCGTTTGCACGATCATCGTAACGATGAACAGATCGGAGATATTGGCGTCAAGTTGTCTTGTCTTGCAAATGGCAATGAATAATTATCATTATTTAACACCATAATAATAATTAACTTTTCTATCGTCGAATATGTTCTTCTGGTAATTAGTGTTGCACGGAGTAACTTTATTTAGTGGTAACATTCGACGCGTGACGTCATCGTTCACATCTTACGGAACTGGCCAATCACTGCACGTGTTCTACACCGGAACTGACCAATGGGCACGCGAGGTTGCAAGTCGTTCCTGTAACACGGTTCATCCGAAATTTATTCTGTTGCAGGAACAACCCAACATCTTTTTTAATGATCATGCATTTTGGGACATTGGCAACTTTTTCGGTTTTTGTGGAAGAGCATTCACAATTATTGTGTTCTTCACTCATTTATTGTTTACTTCTCTTTATCCTTATATTCATTCATGTTAATTGCTTTTTCTAGTGCTTGATATTTTTGTTATTTCAATCAATCTATTATAAATTATAAATTATACTAAATCCAGTATTTTCTTTTTTGTTTTAATCTCCTTTCAATTCTCATTTGCATCCTATATTATCTTGCCTTCAGAGTTTAACACAAATTTAAAGTTGACGAGATCTAGTGAGTTGTGCTGAAGGTTGTCACTATTAACCTACATAAATGTGAAATATGTTTAATGTTTAGAATAAAATATGAAAACATTGAACAAACAAAACTGTTGATGCAATTTTAATTCGAGTTTAATATATATAACAAAGTATTTTTTTTAAACTTTATCTCTTCAGTTGTTTTGATCTTTTTTTCTAAATAATTTTATTTAGCTTGTTTTGCATTAATGTTTAGATTATTTATGTCTCTTATTTACATTAATAGTCGTCCTATTGCTGACTTGCTGTTAATATTATATTATCCTTACTAATAGTGTTAGATAAAATCGCTAAAATTATTATTTACTGTTACCATAGTTCCTATTAGTAATAGTATTATTATTGTTATTATTACTATTATTATAAATATTATTACTATCATTATTCTTGTCATTATTATTATTATTAACATTAATATTAATGAAAATGCCACGATGTATGATGCCACATGAGTGATTGGGGCGAGGCCTTTAAAACGTTGATCAATATCACGGCAAAATATTGATTTTCCAACGGTTTTCGTAGGCGGCTGTTCCTGGCACAGATGCTTTCTTTTTGCCAGTTATTTACATTATTATTATCAGTAATAATAATAATATTATAATCAATAATAATAATAATTTTATCAATAATAATAATAATTTTATCAATAATAATAATAATATTATCAATAATAATAATAATATTATCAATAATAATAATAATATTATCAATAATAATAATAATGTCTGTAATAATAATAATAATAATGTCTGTAATAATAATTTTATCATTAATAATAATAATATTATCAGTAATAATAATAATCTCTGTAATAGTAATTTTACTATTTATAATAGAAGTTGCTTGTATTATCAATAATATCGATTTTATATTAAATAACCGCGTTATTATATTAATATTTTCGCTGATAATACAACGAACAAAACATACTCGCAAATTATAATACAAATACATATTGAATTGCAAAAACTAACGTAGGTATATTTATTTCAAAATATTTAAAACTTAAATATAGATAGAATGGTCTTGATTAGATCAATAAAATGACAAACAATTGCTTGTGGTTGATGAAATGGAAAGTTTAAAATAAATTTTAGGCTTGTATATATAGGAGATTATGGATTAATGTTTAGAAAATAAAATGTGTTTAGAAATTAGTTTAAATTAATACACAGCAATACCTATAAGAGTGTAATGTATTGGTTGAATGCAATCTGTTAACTTGCTGGTTGCTGTTTTATTTAATATTTAATTGAATTTTTAATTCAAAAACGGTAAAAATGGATCAATAAAGTCCAGATCTATTTTCAAAACCAGTTTCTTTTTATAATTCCAGTAGCCGAACATTGATTGAAACCGACGCTAGTTCAACCCCGCGGCTGCTGTACAATAATAATAATTAATAATTATTAAATAACTATTTATTATTAATACTAAGTGTTATTATAACACCAACAGTTATGAATATAATCAATAATAATAATTGTAATGTAAAAAACTAATTTATGCATATCATTAACAGTAAATAGTTTTTTCCACTGATAATAATACTAGTTTTCCATTTCTCTCATCTGACTTGCTATCAACAGCTGACTCGCTATTAAGTTACTCTTACCTACGAGAGGTTATTATCGATAATAAAAAAGTTGCCATTGTATTTGCCATATCGACTGATCCGGCCACCATGGCCGACGTGCCGCGTGGGACATGTGGCAGCTATGCCCGCCTTCCGAACAATAATAAAATATTAATAATACAAACACAATGGGAAATCGAATCGGTGGAATATTCGGCCATTGTTCCGGCGTCGATATACGGAATCGGGTTAACGTCTCAATTGTGGCTTCGTTTATATGTTACTGTCGATGCCTTTCATCTCCAGCGGGTCATAATGGAAGTCGCATCCAGCGTGAGAATTTCCAGCTAATTGACAAAAAAGTCTCTCCCCGCATTCATGTGTGGCTTTTCTGTGCCCCGCTGTTTGTGTGTTTGTTTGTGCTCTGTTTGTCCGACGCATAAAAGGACGGAGTCGTGTTACAGTCGTATAAAACATCGTGTCCCGTTCGACGTTGTCAGTGACTAATGTTTGTTGTTGTTTCCCTTTTGTCGTGATTACGCGTAATTTTTCGCGCGTTTTCATTCTGCGCTTTTTTACCGGGAAAACTGAATGGCAAAAAGCGCAAAATTTGCTTAATGGTTTCTTAATGGCTGATGCAGAGGTAATGGTTCGTATCGAGTCCATTCATTGGGGTCGAATTACAGTTTGTAGTACAACATAGCTATTGTGGTCTGAATTAATATTGGGATTATACTTCAATACCTTGAATAATAATGTACAAGCTAAAAAAGTTTTATTCACCCTTGTACTCGAATAATAATGTACAGTCTAAGAGCTGTATTAATATTAGTACTTCAAAAGTAATGTGAAACTAATCAAGTTTTATTCACTATTAATATTTAAAATATGAATATTCAAGTAAAAAAATTGAGTAGATAAACTAGAATGTTTACTATTTAACTGAAAAGTACAACTTTATAACTAACGTCTTTCACTAATTTGTTTGCAATATTAAGAAGTATTGTTGATTACTAAATTAAAAGCAATGTTAGTAACAAATAAATTTGTCCTTACTAATAATAATAATTGTACTAAAAGTATTAGAAAATAGGATTATGTACTAGATTTGGTTTGAAAAATGTTTGGTTTTGTATTAAATGTAGACACAGATGTATATGTATGTACGTACTTGTATATGTTCGTAACGTATTTGTTGAACGTACCATCATTAAATATAGTGAAAACAAGGAAGCCAATTTATCCTCAATTTAGCATTTCGTAATGATATAAATTTCAATTTATATCCAACTTATCTTGTACAAATATTATTCTAGCATCTATTATCCAGTTCTCAGTAACTGTGTGTGTGTGTGTGTACATGTATGTTTATGTGCACGGCTGCACACATGATCACACTGTTAGTGTCAGTATGTATTAATTTATAAGCGTACATTCGAGTGTACACTCCACTCACTCTGCCATTAGCCATTTTTTCTCTCTCTAGTTCGCCAAGGTCAAAAAGTTCGTTATACTACATGGTTTACTACGTCGATTCAAGACTGGCCAGGGTTATTTGAATCCTCATCTTAACTTGTTTTTATCTCTGCATCGTAGGCCTACTTATTTTTCTTTTCTACTACGTCTCGGCTTAGGCCTACTGATTGTGTGCTTGTCTGTGACTTGTCCAGGCGAATGTTTTTTATTTGTTTCCAATTTTTTGGGAGTTTTTATCACAATTTTAACTTAAACGCCAAAAGTTTTTTAATATTTTTTTTCCATACGTTGTATCATTGTTTTATTGTCTTCACCCGACTTATTAGGTTAACATATTACATAAGTTAGTCTACCTAAAGTGCGCATATCACCTTTAAATAGCAAATCATATACTTTTTATATTTTGTGTGAGCATAATTTGTTATCCTTCAGTAAATAACAAATTTACTTTTTCAATGACTGTTTTTTCAAATAGAAAATAATTTAGCATTTCAAATGTCAAGTTATTTATCATTGTAAATAGCAAATAACTTATTTTTACAAACACTTGATCATTGTAAATAGCAAATTACTTATTGTTAAATAGCAATTACTTTATCATTGCAAATAGCAAATACTTGATGATTGTAAATAGCAGGTTGTTACTCTGATCCTTCCTCCTGAGTAAGTCGTTCCCAAACCCATCCTAGATCCTGCTCCCAAATCCGCCGAGATATTATTTATGCGTCTGGCGTGCCTTATATAGCCTCTCTGATCTATATAATCTATACATTCACATTTAGAGCTTCGTACCCATGAGAAGGTGAGCTTTTAGCTTTATTTGTGCTGGCTTTTATTTTTAATGTAACTTTATTTATGGCTTTAAATTTAAATGTAACTTTTATTTTAATATAACTTTATTATTGATTTTATTTTAAATGTAACTTTATTTATGGATTTTATTTTAAATGTAACTTTATTTATGGCTTTGAATGTTTAGATTTGTTTTTTATTGAACTTCTAATCTATAACTTTGAATCTTTTGATGCTTTAAAATTTTTTTTATGTTCTTTTTAGCTTGATTTTCGAGGTAGTCGAGTTTATTTAGTACATTTCTTATCATAATATATTTTAGTTTGCAATTTCAGTTTAGTTTATTCATGTTAATTGTGTTTGGATTTATTAATTATTGGATTGAGTAAAATATAGCATTTGCTATGCATTTCCAATAGGTTTTATTTTCAATAGCTATGTATTTAAAAATTACGCTAGTTTATATAATAGTCGACCATGTTTTCAATGAATTTGTATTTAAATTTCATAGTTATAAGCAAGAATTTCAATTCAAGCAAGTCTCTTGTCTAGTTGGTGCACAAAATAAATTCATCCGAGGCGACAAGTGAATAAAAAACTTAAAAAAAACCAAACGTGTTTTGCAACATGCAGCCAATAGAAAAAGAAGTAACTAATGGACTTAGTCACTAGCTGTGCTGTTCGACTTGCAACATTTTCACAGAGTGTTGAATTCGCGTTTTCATTCATGTGTCACCATAGCGCGGAATTAAAAACATTTGAAGGCTATCATTTGTGAATTAAAAAGATATTTCATGAAACCATACATGGAAATGGTTTTGATTCGCCATTGTTATATTGGCGAAGGTAAAAGACGTTAAAAGCTAAATTAAAATCTCATTAAAAAGGATCAACTAAAAGTTGTGTACGAAACCAGCATTGGTTAGTGCAGTTTGAAATATATTTTTAGGATTTGTAAATTTTGTATTATTTATTGTTATTTTAATTAATGTCATTTTAAATAACAATGATAATAAAAAGTCTTCATTGTATTAATAGTTAGTTTGTGTTCAATAAATTAGTTTTATGTAAGTTATATAACTACATAAAAGTTAATGTTGCATCCTTTACCCAAGTAATAAATAGTTCAATACTAGCTGCTAATTGATGCTATTACCAATAGCCATATAGCACAATAGCCTTCCTATTTAACATATATTGTCCATTAATTAAATAACAAACCTAAGCATTATATATTGTATCTCAAACTTAACCGGACAGTGTGGTAAAATTCAGCGTTTTCGTACTACTTCACTTACTACGTAAGCATGAACGACCTAACCCAAGCAACAGTCGGATGGAATGACCTTTATGACCCTGTGGCTTAAGGTCCATTTTGCCTCCTCACTTAGAGTAAACTGGTCTCGAATGGCATTTACTACAAGGCTAGGCTATAATTGCCAGATTCGCAATTTCGTTCATTTGTCTATGATTTTTGTTAATTTGTTAATATATTTGTTTGTTTTATGGATTTTATTTGGTTATTGACATTTATTTCTTAAATATTCTGTTCTGGGATTGACTGTTACTTGTGTTACTGACTAACAATAATGTTTCACCTAACCTAAGTACATATAGGTGAATGAAATGTATACAAATATGTATATGTGTGTATAACCATATATGTAATGTATTCGTTTAGATGATGTATTTCAAAGAAGTACAAGTTTTTAGTACAGTATTAACATTGTAACATTTTCAATTGGGTTGAATATTGTATCTCCATACTTAAACCAACTTAAAAAAGATATTTGAATTTCTCAATTGAGATGTTGTTAACGGATTAAATTAATGTTCGATTAAACTTTATACATTGGAGTTTGTATTTGAATATACATTGGAGTTAATATTGGAAATAAAACCTTTTGTGTATGGGACGAATTGGTATTTGTAGGTATCAAGAGTTAGAAATTGAAATTATTTTTCCTACTATGTAAAACTTCCTTGACTAGATAGGCTTAGGCAAGGTATTGCTACTCGTGGTTTGAGTAAACTATTTTTGTTGTATTTTAGGCTTATGTAAGATTTTTTGTTTTTTTGTTTAACCTAAATGACATTGCATTAATTGAAGGAGAAAAAACAAACCTTCAACTGAATGACAAAAATCAAATTAAAAAAAAACGAATTTGCTGAAATAGACTTTAAAAAAAACTCATCAATGTAATTCATTATTTTCTATTACAGACCCAATTAAATTAATTTCAGGCCTATTAAACCCAAATTTATGGCCTATTAGTCTATCATTAAGATTTTGTGTATCATGGGCTACTGGTTTCCTCTGCTATTATATATCCTATTAGGCCTATTCAGATGATTTTGAAATTGTCTACATTACGATGTCCGGGCTGTGTTGGGTAGATGGCATCAACCCTTTAACGCATGGATTATATTTACCCTAAGGTCTTACAATACAATGAGGTTTTCATTGAAAATAACCCTACAATCGTCACTATTTTGTCCCTACGTGCGTTAAATAGTTAACGAATGATCTATGTAGCTCTAGTTCAATGGTTGTTTCATGTATGTAATAGACTTGAAATAGACGAGTGTATAATTACATCTGGTAATTTTATACCTTTTTAATAACTAATAGTTTATTGTTTGATCTAAATATAGACTAAACAAACTGTTGTTATTATGATTTTAATTAGTTTCATTAGCTGACACTATTTTATTATAATTATTGTTTTTATTTATGTTCTTTATAGTAATATTGCTATTATTATTTCTATTTATGTTCTTGTTAATAATATTGTTATTATTATTGTTTTTATTTATGTTCTTGTTAATAATATTGTTATTATGGTATGTTTGTGTCAAGTTTCCAGGAATTGTTCTATTCACTCAAGAAAAGTTGAAGCTGAATAATCTTACCCAGCACTGTGCACACTATTAATCCACAGCGCTGGATAATCTGGGAGGTCATGGCCCTGTGTAATTAATCAGCACACAAAACATTTGATGTAAATAACTTCTTATCTTGCTTGCACCGACCTATCTCGCAAGCAACTGTCACTTGCGTTATCAGTTTGTTACCAAGTTGCCAACATTCGTTATACCTTGGTAACACAACCGACTTTATCTGTCTGTCTATGTATGTATGTATGTGATCATTTTTTGTTCATATATTTGCTGGCCATTGTAATTTCATTAATGTGTTTTTTTTTGCTATAACTGTGTTAGTTGTTGAAGATACCATCGATTGTGTATAGTATTTTTTGCAGGCAACTATAGTTATAGAATAATACTGATTGTGCATAACTTTTTGTCAGCTATTGGTCAATATGAATAAAAAGAACATTCCTTCAAGGTGTTTTTTGCATTCTTTCTTCTCCAAACAATTGTTGGTGCAGGAAAAAATAATCTATGGCGTCCATCTTTTATGGATATTTTTCCTTTCGCCCCTTTGCTGCACCCTGCATCCTGCATGCAATGCATACCATGTGCAACGTGCCAAAAATCTTTGCAATGTGGAGTCCAGTTTCACATGGCAACGTTTTTTCAAGTTTTATTTCTTAACTTCTTAGTTTTTTATCCGTATTTATCTGACTGATGTTAGGTAATACATGCTTGGATCGGTTTGCCCTGACTACTGTCAAGCTTTCTTGTTGGGTTCACAGTACCATGCTGTGACGTTTTAGTTATTCTAGTTTTTGCTTATGCTTAACATTATACATTATTTTCTATTATTAAAAGTATCAACATTAATGATACTTGTCTTGTTGTTATAAGTAATAATAATAATATTAATTGTGTTAGGCTATGTTGTAATAATCTCAATAATAATCCACTGCTAACACTGGGTTGCCAAGCAAAGATCCTTGAGAAGGCAAACCCATACATAGATGTAGCACTGAAACTTCATTCGATCCTGAATGCATTCTGAAGAATGTCATGCGGATTAGACGAATGTCATTCACACAAAAAACCTTCTGATGATAATAATAAATAATAATAATAATAGGCAGCCATGCTCGCCACATCCCCTTCAAATGCATTGCAATGCATAGCACAGCACCGTCTTAAGCCATCAATGCATTAAGGATAGAATTCCTTCACCCATACAATAAGGCTGCTTTCCCATACAACGCTGACATGATTAAGTCACTAACGTAATCGTTTTTCAGACAGTGTGCTAATCCCCCAACCCATCCCCACTACCCCAGTTCTTGCTGCATTGTGCGTCGGTCGGAATGCACAACACTGCAATTGTCATGCAAGGCAATGCGGCTTTCCTGACGACTTGATTGAAGTGTCGAAAGGTGAATGTTAATCCCATTGTATGGCGTTTCTTGCATCGGTAATCCGATGCGTTCGATGGCCAAAGCATTCGAATGCATTGGCGTGCATACAATAATACTTTTTATGCTCTGTAGGCGTTAAGCATTTATTGCATTGGGGCAGATTCGACATGCATGGTAAGGGTGATTTTCAATGGGGATTCCAATGGGGTGTAATACTTAAAGTTTTTAGATAATTCTTGCCTTGAAGGATTTAAGTAATACGAATACATCTCTTATTTCTTTTTTTATCTTCTATTGTCGGGTTTTTCATCCTTTTCTTTCACGGCATTCACGAATGATTGGTCACTAGTGAGTTTTTTTTTTTCTAATACTATTTGGTTGAGTGGTTAAGAAGCTGCGATTTCACAGTTCAACAATGAATAACATGCGTAAGCGAATTCCTTCTGACATTTATGTTTGTTTATGACATCTATATTAATTTTGGCTGTGATTAATATAGTAGTAATTTAATTATTTCACTTTTTTACTTGCTTAATTACTACTAATAGTATTACTACAGTCAATAATACTACTGCTATTTATGATAATCAATATTCATGGTATTTTTAGTGTCAATGGTTTGATAATTTATTTCATTGGCACATTGTTATTCTAATTGTTATTATGTTCTCCAGCTATTGTCCACTTTTCCAGTAAAATTTGGTTAATGGGCAATCACTTGATAGACAGGTGGGCAAACTATTTTCTCAGTGGTCATTATAAAGTGTCAAACAGTGGACCAACTTTTGTTTTGTAATTTGATTTCTGGTATTGGTTGGTTTTCCTTTTGCGTCCACTGTACTGGTTTTAAGTCAATGGTTCTGTGATAACGAATTTATGTTAATTATTGCCAACTCGAAATATTGGAACCTGGTTGTTTGATTACTTTGGCAAGTCTGTTGTAGAAAAAAAGCAATGTGATGCAATGTCATGATTGTCATCCATTTTTATTTTTTTGGTTCTTTCTTTATTTTTCATTGTCTTCTATTTCCATTTGTCTTTCACTTTCAATATGTTTTATTTATTCCTTCCTCCCTTTCATTTATATTTGTAACCTCACAAAATTTTTTCAATTAAAATTGCTAAATTAATTTTGAAGTAGCGAGGTTGGTTGATCGGATGGAGCGGAGGATGATCATGTGAAGCATCGATTAATCACCTCCATTAAATTGGATCAGTTTAGATCTGAAGTTGCGTGTTGATGGAATGGAAAAATAATTTAAAACTTAATAAATAGTAATACTTACACGAAAATAATATTAATATTCATAGTATGGAAGATAATAATTACAGCTGAATATCAGTATACATTATGAAACTAAGAATAATAGTAATGAACAATAATAACAATGAACAATAATTAATAACAATAATAAATAACAATAATAACAATACAAATGATAATAATAATAATGCAAATAAAATCCATAGCCACACTAAATAACTCAATGATAACAGCATTGATAATAACAGTGTCAATATTTCATTTGCTTTATCTTGGTTATATAAACATTGGGAAGGAGATAGTCTAGTACGGAAGTACCTTTTAATATCATTTTGTTTTGATAATCACTTCAATGTTTTTTAATATTTAAATAATAATAATAATGACTAGTTGCAGTAGTACAGTTTATATAATATTTAAATAATATTTAAATAATTAAATTAAATAAATTAAATTAAATAAATTAAATTAAATAAATTAAATTAAATTAAATTAAATTAAATTAAATAATATTAATTAATATTTAAATAATAATAATAATAACTTATCATAATTGTATCGACAATAGCAAAGTGGGTTGCCTCACTTGTGCTATTCTCGATTCATTCACTGTACTGCGTGACATTAGTATTAATAATAGTGGCAATATTATTACTATTCATGTTGATATTATTAAAAACATTGGTAGTAATAATAATTTACGCTTTTTTCTAAAATATTGTAATCGTAACCACTTTTTTTTCGTTAACATCTGAATAATCTTCACCACTCTAGTACCAGAGACACATTTCTTGGCTACCCGGTGTTGTAGACTCAACCATCTTGGGTTGCGCAACACCTCTTCCTTTTTCGGTCCAGTTGGCAACATAATTGTCATAAATAATAATAATAATAGTCATAAATAATAAGTTGCCGGCACCCTCGTGCCCGATCCATTGTCTCTCTCTATCTCCCTTTCCACATTTCCATTATTGTTATTTCTATGGGCTTGCTTGCGACATCGCTGTACCCTCCCCTATATGGGAGGCAATAGGGGCCTGGCCCCGTTAGTGGTAGAGAGGTTGGGGCCTAATGATGTGATCCTCCAGTACCCAAGGGACTGTAAAAGGCCCATCCACGAAGCGTTGTTTTCAATGCTAACTTCAAAGCAGTCAAGTCCTTAGGATACCAATAATATAGTCGGTGGGACATGTAAATATTAATGGGATTCCTACTCCCTAGGATTGGCCGAACCATGCGACCATTAGCGCCGTATGGGGTGACGGTGTTAATAGACTGGTTTTGCGTAACCCGGCGGAGTTTATTAATATTTGGGAGGTTCCAACTTCTCCCCCCCCTTTGTGTGTAACAGGGGGGGAGGTCCGACAAACGCCAAGGAAGGGTAGATAGCGGATAGGTTATTATTATTATGATTTTTATTGCGACTGTTGCAAAACATCCTTCTTAGCTTTTGGCTTTAGCCTGCTGAGGTCTCGTATATTCTGGTATGGGTGTAATTGAATGGCATCATATCTTGGACGAGGCCTATCGTCTTGGATTTCCATGCTGGTCAAGCCTTGTACTCCGTGACCTTTTGCTGATTCGGTTTGGGTGCATTTTGTGCAAGAATACATTGGTTTGATATATTCGATTCAGTGGCGGGCTGGAAATTATTTGGAAACAAGCTTATGGCAAAAATAATTTGTCTTTCGATAGCTAGTATATTGTGTTTACCAATAGTGTTACTAATTGTCTTAAGGTTGTAATAATGAAAATGAAAAACAATCTAAAAAGTCTCAAAAAATCCAATCCGCCGACCTGGCAATTATCTCCCACCCATACTGGCTTCAATCAGCAGATACATATCGATCTCCGCCCATTTTATCAATGTCGCCAACAACATCCTGACCCAGCGTGATTGGAAAAACAAACAAATTATTGGATTACAATCATTGGCGTGATTGGAAAAACAAACAAAAGTTCTTATCGAAATAAGATCGACAGAAACACAGGTCGAAATTGTGGGTTGCATCGACGTGGCATGACTTCCAAAAACAAACATCCAATCAATTCGGTGATTCAGGGAGAGAGATCGCTTTGCATCCTATTTACCATTCCACATCACACACGAATCGCGACAGTTGCTTCCTTAGTTCTTTTATTTTCTGACATCCATAGTTATCTCGATTTCTCTTTTTTGGACACTCTTGCATATATAGATCGACCTAGCACAAGTGAGGTAACCCACAGTAAAATAGTATAGTGCTTACCTCACTTGTGCTTTTGTCGATCCATATAACATCTATATAGAAGGTGATGAGCTGGGGAACTTACTAAAGCTCAGACCAATACAATCTAATGTTTAAAATATTCCTTGCATAAGCTGTATTATTTTGTAGACAATGTACAGCTAAATCAAATAGTACAAAAATATCTTATTTTTCTAATCAAACCTAATTGAGATAGAACAGACAAGGCAATGGTACAAGATCCGATACAATAGGCAAATGAGCAAAGAGCTCCCTTACATCTGCCCATGTGTCATTTCATCAGGGCCAACCTAATTAACTCTAATGAAAGATGTTGACAGGGATTTATTTTTAATTACTTCAATTCACCTTACTAATCTTAGACATTTTGTCGAGTACCAGCATCAGCAACAAATAATAATAATACTAACAATAATAGTACTAACAATAATAATAATAATAGTACTAACAATAATAATAATAATAATAGTACTAACAACGATAATAATAGTAATAGTAATACAATTCTAATGTTAATATTTCACCAATGCGAAATATTATTTTATTATTATAATTGAAATTGTTATTCGTATTCTGTCATTTTATTATTTTATTACTCGTTGGTAAATCATTCGAAGTATATTCAAAATGAGATGTCCTTTATCTACTTTAATCCAACCTTCATTGAATCGAGTTTATTTCAATCAACCTTTCAATTGAAATTGTATCAAATCATTTTGTCTTTTTCATCTCTAACTTTTTCAACGTAATCGAACTTTTATGATTTTTATTAAATAGTTTTATAAGTTTATATACGTTAAAATATTATATTATATTATATATAAAAATATTATATTTTATATTAAAATATTATATTATATGTATATTATATATTTAAAATATAACCCTTTTCGTAAAAATGTTCCATAAAGGGTTTAGGCGATGTTTAAAGATAATGCATCCAACATAATTGTATTTTCCACACGATTAAAAATTCTATAGAAATTATCCACAAATAGATTGCCTTATAAAGATAATAAAACACCGGCGTGTGAAACCATTATTAAGAAAATAAAAACATCAACTATGAAAAAAATTCCCTTAAGAAATCTGGGAAAAATCTGGAATTTGTCTACCTGGGTGGGTCTATAAATGTTCCCCCCTATTAAACACTAATCTCAATGTTTGTTTATACTCCAGCCTACATTGTTCTAACCAGGCCTATACAATCTATGCCCCGAGCCTATTGTTTTTGGATCTGTATGGGCATTATTTTTCCATGGCCACAAAGGGCTCATTATCCACTTGATATGCCCGCATGCCACACCTCCTCAATGCCCACTATTATCCGCATAGGTAGGCACCCCCCGCGACTGTATTACCTAATCACAGGGCATTGTTACCTCGAGGGTTTTTAGAGTTGCCTTAGTGAAGTGATTCTATAGTGGGGTTTATTAGGATGCCTCGGTTATTTTAATTCCATAGTTGGGAAATAGCTTGGATTCCTTTGCATATTTATCGACAGCTTTTTTTCTATCGACTTCCCATTGTGTTGCCCGATTCTATGGCACAGTCAGCGGTAGGTAAGGCAACGCAGATCTTGATGCCTTTGTGTGGCAACCATAAATTAAAAGCGCACCCAGACTCGTCGATTGTTAATAGCTTTATTATTTAGATTTTAAGGCCTTGATGAGTTAATTTCGAATGTGAGAAATTTGGAGGCCTACTTTTCCCATTGTGTTTATGCGTTCGGCCTATCTTTCCCATAGGCCGCTCTTGTTATTTAGGCCGTAGGTAAATTCAGGCATTTTTTGTTTGTATTTTTACCTTCACCAAAATTAACTTTTTGCTGTTCATTTTTTTCACATAAATATCTTTTTTTGTTATTGACGGGGAAGGTGGTATATGGAAATATTTTATTTGTTTATTATTTATTTTGAATTTTTTATTTATTATTTATTTTGAATGTGTTATTTATTTATTATTTATTCAGTTTTCATTGTAATATTATTTACACCTAGTCGAAAGATACGTTTTTATTGCACTGTTAATTGATTAATTTTATTACGGGGTCAATATTTTTGTTAGTAACTTTTCTTACGAAAAATATGATCTTATCTACAACGCTAACAATTCCCACTTGGCATACCATAGAACAATGGGAGTGCTTATCTATGGTATCTTTTATCTACGGATGGTCTTTACCATACATGGATAAGGTGTAGCCTTACTCTCTTACTTAGTTTCGGTTTTAGATAGGTATATTTTTTTTATTTGGTCTCTGTTGACTAGGCTATGAGGACAAGTTCAGCACATTCACCGCCGGGTTTTTGCCAACAGCATCGGCTGCTCCCAGGTAGTCACCCATCCACATACTAACTAGACCCAACGTTGCTTAACTTTGCTGATCAGACGAGAAGCGGTGTTTCAACATGGCCGTTGACTTTTAGTTAGGTACGTAAAATATTCAGTATTCTCCCATTTGTGAATAGAAAATGACTGGACAGAGGTGTAGTTAGACTTGAGTTGCTGCGCTGACTTTTTAAATACAATCACAGGTTGGCAAAGATTGTATAATGCGTATTTACTATTATCTTATCAGTCGGTTTATCAGTTCGGGAATTTTTTCATGTTTATGCTTTCGCAATGCTCTGATAATGAAGAAAATGGTTATGGTGTGATTATAACTTTGTATTTATTTACTTATTTATTTATTTATTTATCTTTCTTGAAATACAAGTGGAATGACCCTTACAATATTTACCATTTTGTTATAAATCACAACCCAACTGAAATAAATTTGTAAATTGTCCGAATTTATTTATCTTAACGCTTGAAGAAAGTTATAAAATCACAACATATTTGTTGTAATCATGCTAGTAAAAGTTAGCAAGTAAAATTATATTCTAAGAATTAGCAAATAAAAAAATAATATAAAAGTTAGCAAATAAAATAATAATAATATAAAAGCTAGCAAATAAAATAATAATAATGATATAAAAGTTAGCAAATAAAAAATTAATAATATAAAAGTTAGCTAATATTATAATAATAATAATATAACAGTTAGCAAATAAAATAATGATAATGAATAATAATAATAATATAAAAGCTAGCTAATATAATAATAATGAATAATAATAATAATAATATAAAAGTTAGTAATATATTGATGATAACTTAGTGATGAGAAAACGTGTAAAGTTTGTAATCTAGGCCAAGAAAACCTTTAAAAGCCAATCCGTTATCTATTTAGTTCAGCGTCTTGCATAAACCTTTTTATCTTTGACATTTCGTAATTGTGATAACCACAATTTCCTTTCTTATCTTTCCTTCGAATGTTTCCTTTCTTAATTGTTATTGTTTTTGTTCTATCATTATTGTTGATGTCATCAGGGTTATTGTAGTTAGGTTTATCATTCAAAGTTAGGTAATATATTCTCTTCTAACTTACGGTCTTTGATTTCAATACCTCTCAGCATTATCTCCATATTATCACTTGCCCTCCCACTAAATAAAACCAACCTGTGTGTACTGAATAAATAAGTGTTCTGACCCCGTCCTGAATATAAATTGAGGTTCTAGTCACGTATAAGAACTCCTGAACTAGTCCAACCAAACTAGTTGTGTAGTAACATCACAATTAGAATCTCGAAATGCTAGTTAAATAATAACTAAAACTAATGAACCCCTGGTTATTAATGTCTCTTCTGTATGTTTCTCCCATTCCATTCTCTATGGCAAGGCATTTGTATTGTTAGGCGTGGAAGGTTAATTGTAAGTTCATTTAATTGTATTGTAAGTTATGACTTGTTTACAATAACACCTTGTCACAGCTTGTTTATACATTCCACTTAATTCGCACAATTCTATCTCGCTTTCTCATCTATGGTAGTGCCTGGATTGTTTGTCTTGTTGGCTGGGTGTAGGATAGTTGGTTGGTGCACGCCTAACTATGGTATTTAGGTAGTGTACCTTTTCTTTAGTTTTTACCTTTGTGTAAAACATTTCGTTGGTTAGATCAAAACTTAATACTTAATAACGTTATTATATATAGTAGTCTTGTAAGCTATGTTAAATCTGGTATTGATTGTATGACCCATTGGTCAGTCGCAAGACAATCCTTTTATCTGTTTGTACGCAAACAATCGTAATCAAGTTGCAATTCAGGCCAAAGAAAGCGCCTGTTTCAAAGCGGGACAAAACAGGTCCTTCGCTCGTAAATATTATCCCCGAAAGTCTTTTTATTTATTCACTCCATCTGATAAAGAGAATTCCTCTCCTTCGGCCATTGTGACTACTCTTTGTTGCATGCCCTCCATCACCTCCCCCGGACAACGGCCTTAATAGGCCGCGTATCATACCATTATCAGGCCTTAATCTAGCCTTGCAAGTGCCGTAAATGAAGCATGCGACAGGCCGCTTGAATTACGGCGGCCTTTAGCGATGTCGGTATCACGGAGAGACTTCGTGAGCATTCCACGGCTTGATAACATCCTGCGTTTTGCATACCTAACTACCTGTTGTGTTGTTGCCTCGGCTTCTGTTGGGCTACCATTATCGGTTGCCTTGTTGCCTCGACTACTGTTAGGCTACCATTACATGGGGGTGGTAGGCAGGTCGTGATACGGTGTGGTAATGGTATTTGCGGTACTATGGTAGGCTTAGGTCAGAATATATTGGGATAATTCGCCATCGATTATTATGATTGAATATATTTATATGGTTATTATTTTTGCTAAGATGCCGAAACTGGTCTGTAATTATGTGTATTGTTGAATTTATTGTACACTTAACCAATTTGTTGTGTAATAGTAAATCTATTGGAACAATAACAAATTATTGTAAACGTTAGTATTTAATGGAGAAAGATGCTCGTTTTTCATGTACGTGTATTTATATTTTTCATAAATCGTGAATACATATAATCATCTTTCTAAAACAAAAGTTTTGTTTTAACTTATAAACCCACACAAACAAAAATGTTTGTTTTAATATTGAAACACATTTTTATTATAATGTTTACTTTTGTTCTTGTATAAATATTAATATTATCGAATATCTACAAAATGTGAAGATTTATCCTGCTCAAAAAGAAATACACATTTGTGTAGAATTCCAATCACCCTTCCCCCCCCTTTTTCTAACATCAGCACCCTCAATCAACCCCCCCTTCTAACATCTGCTCCCCCCAATCCCACATGTCCTCCTCAGCCCCCACCCATGTCCTTATGGCCCTCCTTATCTCACAATCTGACACCATCGCCATAAAGATAAGCCAGACTGCTATCGACACCTTTTATTGGCTGTTGAAAAATGGCAACGTGTTTGTCACCCTGTTTGCGCAACTGCCGGGGAGATTGACCCCGCAACACCCCTAACATGCAAAAGTTGTAATGCTACACCCTATCACCCATCCCCATCCCTTGCGTAATCTGGTATTCAGTTTATTTATAGTGATTCAACTCAAGTTTTACTTCTTGCCTGTTTTTTATGGTTTTGTATTGTTCTTCAAAACATGCGAAATTGTTCGACTTTAATTGTCATAGTGATGACAATAACTCTACTAGCATTAATTATAATAAAAACTGTCTATTATTATTGTTATATTGAAAAGGCAAAACATATTTGCTTAGAAACGCTTGAATGAACTGTCCAACCTATTCGCTGCTTCATAATCAAATTGTTCACTCTCACACCACCTAACCTACCTACCCTGAACCTAACCACCCCCACCCCAAGCATACCTAACCTAAACCTATCCCTTCCCACCCACACCAGGGGGGGGAGGTGTTTGTGTGAACAATAATTGTCGACGAAGGCGTTTTGAGGCCCATTGTAAGAAGGCCAAACTGACATCTGATAAGGCCGCGATTTTCAGGCACACCTCTCACAATGGCGGCCTTTCATTATTATTATTATTTCATCCATATTTTATTATTGGTCGTGGGCGGTGGTGTAGGTGTTTTACTCTGTTAGGTTTTTCCTTGTTTTATTAATTATTCATATATACTCATGTTCTAATGACACACACTGTGCTTGCTTGTTTGTGTTCCCATTTTTTTTACAACCAACTGTATTTTAGTAGTTGGCCTGTTATCATTACAATATAATTAATATTTTCACTAATTATTATTAAAAGTTATATTATTCTTATTATTAGTATTACTATTATTATTGTCGGTGTACTAGTATTACTATTATTTGTGTCTGTGTACTAGTATTACGACTGAACTTTAACAATTGAAAACCAATATTTATTTTTTCACACGCACGTTCATCAGATATCGAATCCATATTTGTGTATTTTGCGATATCCACAAATGTGGTTTTGAAATTTATTGATAATCTCTAAGAAAGGAATAGTCAATGGAGTGTGAGAATATTTTTTTATAGATCGCAAATAAAAAGATAGAGAAAGGGAAGCAAGACATAAATTCGTGTGTGAACACCTCCCTTGACAATGTCGATACTTTTCCTTCGGGTTCCATAGGGACGTGAAGGTCCCATATAATAAAGATGGATTTCAATACAAACTTCAATGTGTTTTAGTCCTTACGGAAATAATCAACCGGGTGTTAAGACCCGAGTGAGTCCTTTTATTGCCAAATCGTCACCAGCTTTGTCTGTGTCATTTGCGACGCATAGAAAAACACACAAAACGCCCGTTGACCACTTTTGTCCTGTCCTCCTTAAATGTCTCTTCGCCGGGCCTCTTTCTCTCTCCTTCACCCCTCTCCCCTCCTTCACTGGATAGACCTTCACCGTCGCTTAATTTATGGCGGGCGTAAATTTGCCCTATTGAGACAAGTGTAAAGTGTTTCGATTTTTCTGGTGGCTAACCGACTTTTTTTTTATTTCCTACCACCATCTCCTCCATCCAATCGCTGTTCCTTCTCCCCTTTCTTGGGTTGACCTTTTGGTGTTTTTAGAACTATTGGTGGTGGACGAAAAATATGTTCGTATGTGTGAAATATTTTCGAATTTACGGAAGAAATAGGTTTTGATCAATTTATTAATTGTTCCATGAATATTTAGTAAGGCTATGAATATGTTGGCAATGTTATATTTCTGTTGGAGACACTTGACTTTATGATCTGATGTCCTTTTATTTATTTTGATGAGGGTTTTGCTAATTTTAATGTTGCTCTTTTGTGCTCGAATGAGTGTCGTAAACTTTATTGCCCCTTCCTCTACAATCACCATTGCCTATCTTCTCCTTTCCTCTTTTGTATTTCTTTCCCCTATTCTTATTTGTATCTTTCTATCTAATATTTATGTACGTTAATTTATCTTTTTTTTTCCTTATCACCGTTATCATATCCCATCTTCATTCCTTTGGTTCGTTATTTCACCATGAAACCCAATTATTGAATGATTTACGATCTTTCACGACCAAAAACCTAAACTTTTTTCCAGTTTCAGTTTTAATTGAAAGTCGCAAATTAGTCCAACCTTTTTTTTTGCTTTTGCTAATTAGTAAATTGGAGCAAAACTCATTTTTGGTTTGTGGTTCTGCAGGAGTTTCGACAACAATGTCCAAAATTATTTTCGATTTTGTATTATTTGTCATTAATCTCTTTTTTGGTTTCTTGGTCTCGCCAAACTTTTGTTTAGCCGAATGTTTTTAGTGTTTTGACATTCGCTATTTTAGTTAATTGTTTTTTTTTGTTCTGTTTGAAAGGTTTGGCGGTGGTGATAATTGAAAGTAATTTCTGTGCGAATCTTTAAATTGAAAAATAACTTTTTCACGTTGATTTAATTATTACCTTTTTTCGTGTGAATTTTCAAATTGGAAAACGGTTTTACTTTAATTTGTAGCTTGGCCCTTAAGTTGTAATAGTTATTATCTATATTCATAGGTATTATTTTAAATAGCTTTAATGTAAGATGACAAACCATGTTAGTGGAAAAAACATAAAACATTAAGACCAGGTTGAGAAAGTACTTTGCACCAATAGCCTAGTCCACTGGGACCTAATTACGAATAAATTCTTTAAAAAGTCCTACAAGACATAAAAACGACAGACAAATTTAAAAACTACTTCAAGACCTAAAACGAAAGAGGGAAGTTTCTCTAGAAGGGGGAGAGAGGGATGAGGCGTCTCACTCGTGGACCTTAATACCTTTTTTATGGCGGACGCAAAAGTTCTTTTACGATCTCTAAATGTTTAAGTGTCATCCGCGCCAAGAGCTGCAAACAACACGACTTTGTGCCTCGGTGAAAGTGTCCTCTTTTAAGGGGACTTAAAACTTTGATGTCCGACTGGTCTGGGTCATTAAGATTAAAATACTTTAAAGATGGCATTGAAAATAACATTAAAAATACGAATATATTTGTCTTCGTCAGGTAATGGTTGGGCTACGGTTGCGTAGGAGTTAACATAGGTTGAACTGTCCATCAGAAATGGCATTTGTTGCATAGGAATATCAAAGTCCTTTGATTTTTAATACATGTAATTGATGTTGGCCGATTTTTCCCTGGCCAGACAGTTCCATCTTCACTGGCGATATAATTCTAATCTCCAGAAGAATGTTTTTATCTTGGCCTGATTTTTACAAGCGGGTCGTAGTTTGTGCCCTGGTTAGGTTGTTGTCGCGATGTTAGGTAGTGTAGGACCACAATGCGCGTCTGTTTAATCCTGATCTGTTGCAGTAACCCTTTATGGCTTCAATGGAACTGAATCCCATTTGGGTTTATTGGCAGTCGTAACTTTGGTTTATTTTTTACTTTATGGCGTCACTTGCAAAGGCAGCGACTCGTTAAAGCTTTTTCATGGGTATCTGTCTTTCTATTTATGTATACCGATATATATATATGTAGGTATGTATGTATACAGTATATATATCTCGCCCATTCGCTTACCTTGTTTGATATAGAATTCCACAAAAATATTTCTTTAAAAAGCCTCTCTTTAAAGGTCTCAAATTATTGGATTTAAGTTCAAAATGTCAACATATGTTATTGAAATACTATTTCTGTCTTCGCTATTATGGTTGTAGACGTGGTTATAAATATTTTTTCTGTGGATTTTATTTTTCAGTTTAACCATATTCAGTTGTAGAAATTATTTTCCAGGCTTTTCAATTGCTTTTAAATGCCTAAAACAACCTGCTAAAAGGAATATAAAACCCCTCCGATTATTTAGATCATATTTTCCAGTGTGAAATATTTTTTGCTTTTGTCACGTCAAATTATTTTCCCAAATTTCACGGCCGTGTTTCCAATATTTTGCCCTGATTGAACCATCTCGAATCTAGCATTTAAAATATTTAAAAAATAACCATCGGATTCGTTTTACCAAAGAAGGTAAATGAGATAAAGAAAGGAAGCAAAATAGAGAGCAATAAAGAATGGGGGAAACATAATAACTATTGTTGTATTTGGATATTTTCAAGTGCATTACTTGACCCCCAGCAGCCGTTGTTTAATTGTATTACTATGGTTAACATCTTTATTCATTTCAACTATTTCGGTTTTTCAAATGTTCGCCAAAAGAACATTTTGTTGAGGGGAAAGGTTGAAGGAAACGGTTAGGCTTCCATCTTTTTTCGGTTTGTTTCTATTATTTCTCTTTCTTTATCTCCTTCTTTCTCTTTTATTTCTCTTTTTCTTGTTCTCTCTCTAGTTCTATAAAATTGTTTTGTTGTTTGTTATGGATAAAATTTGAATAAAATTATTTTTAGTTATTACTTGATAAGTTCATTAATCATTTTCTATTTAAAAACATGTATCGTCATTATTATTCTTATTAATACTAGACTATTATTCATTTGTATCATACGCATTACTTGTCACACCATTCATTGCTAGGTTCTTAACCTAACTAGGTACGACAAACTACATTGAATAGTCTTAAATACTCAATCACAGTGTGTATAAACCTTCTTGTCGAACAAGCGTTGGTAGTTTGACCTCTGTATCCTGTGGACTAAAAAGCTTTTGATTCGGCTGTGAACTTATGTTCGATTCGCGGTGTAATGTAACCAAAATGTTTTCCCACTTTTTTGTTCTGGGTATTTGATCCCTTGGTGTTGTTTGGTGTTGATGTTAATGCTGTTCTAGTGTTCATGTGTATTGTGTTCTAATTGTAATTGGTGTTGCTACTGTACGTCTTAATGATTATTAGTGTTCGCATTGTTTTAATTATTATATTCATGCGAACATTGGTGTTAAAAATAATAATAATAATTATTATTATTATTAACATTGGTGTTGCTGATACTGTTGGGTGTTGACATTTCTTTAATTGGTGTTGCCACACCAATACTTTTTTGGGATGAACACCATCTTTGTTCACCAAACATTTGCACAGATAACCAGTCTCAATTGACGTCATCATCGAACTCGGTTTCTTTGGGAACCGAATCCAAAAGCAAACATATTGGTTGCTGATAACAATGCCATTTATATATTAACCCTTCATGCTTCCTATGAGAATCGGGTCAAACGATGTCTTAACTTCTCTTGACCCTTTAACGCCTGAGTAATTCTTGTCTTAAAGTCTTAAACAGGACCGAGTTTGCATTGAAAATATACCTTCTTAAACGTGACTAATTCGTCCCAATGGACGTTAAAGGGTTAAAAAGTTCCAATCCGATTGTTTGATCAAGCACCACAAAAGCATTCGCTGAACCACCGCTTGCTTTCCCTTCTTGGTTGTGCTTGCACTCGTCCGACTGATGTGCCTGCTTGGTGCTTGGACAAAGGCGCCAGTACAAGGGATGCTTTCTTGCTCAATGGACTGGACAACACTAAGACGACGTATTGCTTGTTTGAAGGAATGCTTGTGAAAGCACAAGAAAATGCTTTTAAGCATTTTTATACTTCGGATAAACTTAAATCACAGCTGTTGGAAAATCTTGCTTGCTTGAAAGCAAACTTAAGTATGTAATGCTTGACATTTCTCGTCAATTGTTATCACACAGTGCTTGCTTTATTTGCCTAATTTCACGCTGCCCCATCTCGCTCTAATTTCATGCTTGCTTGCCTTTATCTGAGAAATGTTTGAAGAATGTATAACTGTCGAGTGGCAAAATGTACGTGCTTGCATCTAGTTCGTGTATACGTGAGCGTTTTTAGATAAAAATAATATTTTGAAAATCATAGAATAAACTTAACCATTTAATAACTGTATAATTTTTTCAGTAAGGATCGAAATGCATTAATGTTAGTATTGAAAGCAATCCTTATAGTATGGAACTTGTACAGCATGACCTTTCAGGCAGTAAAAGGTTAACAATTCCTTGCCAAACAAAGTCCTAAATCCCACAAGCAAACATTCCTGAAGTGGATTGAAGAAATTGAATCCGTTTTTCCATCTTGAAGATGCTTGAAGCCTCCCTGCCTTTGTGTTCCTTTTGTGGTTGTTTGCAAGCAACAATGAAAAGACATTTGTATCCATCCCGTGTCTAATCCCACTTGGGATCCTTTCATCCTATTGTGCTCCCGTAGGAGTGTTCACTTCCTCGACCTAATCCTTCGACGGACAATCCTCATCCTTGGAAGAAAAGGATTCTCCTCCTTCCCATTGTGTGTTGGATGTACAACAAAGATAATGTTAGTCCTGGGATGGTCGAACGTTTGTTTGTTTAGAGTATCTATGGATGGTTTGTTTGTTTGTCTTATTAGATATGCTTTGGGAGGAAGCAAAGTGGAAGGAGAACAAGAGATTATGGAGAGATGTAGGTTATGTTAACAAGAAAATAAATGGCGAAGAATGTAATATAAAACTATTCAAATACGTAAAGTGGTTTTTCTATTATACATTTGTGTTGTTATTTTCAATGATCTTTTAAATGTATAACTTTTATAACTAAACTTATAACGTGTAGCTCTTGTGTTTTAATACGGAATTAATAATAAATAATAAGTTTGCTATTTAATTATCATTATTTTTCTTCAAAATAAAAAAAATCTGTTTATTTAATCTAAATATTTGAAATGCGAAAAATATTTTTCCCAAATTACTTTTCCACTAAAATCAACAGAAAACCAAAACCGCCAATTTTTCGCCATAAACCTGGTGCCACCGGTTAGCGGTTTGTAAATCCTGGTTTTCATAAACAAGAAGTGACATGTTTATGATCTGGTGGCACTCGGACGGATTTAGTGCCAAGGCCTATGTAAAAAATATGTGCGAATGCACACGTGGGTTGTGGGCGAGGTAGCGTTTCTTTCTTTTGCCTTTGTCTTGAATGTTTTTTGTTGTTTTTTACTTATTTCTAGGTTCAGCTTATATAGTTAGGCACGGCACAGTAGGTAATTGTCATTCACACCCTCAGTACTGTGACATGCATGTATGTTCTGTCCCCTCTTTTCATATTTCCCCTCCGTGACCTTAGGCCTCGTCTCTTTTTTCTCCGTTGGTGCAGTTGTGTGGCCTCCTTTAGGCCGTGCCTTTATTGTCTTAGTAATCCAAGTGCACCCAGCTGGTGCATTTCCAAGCTTACTTACACCGGTGTAGTTGGGAACATGACGCGGGTGGGTGTTTGCTTTTTTACAGCTCTAAAGCTCTTTGAATTGTTCATTCAATGTTTTGTTGCTAATGATAGGTCAAAGGTTGTGCTTAAACTCTGAACCAGTCCTTGCAAATAAGTTCTGTGTATGTATAAAAACCAGGCGTTACACTGAAGTTTTGCCTCCAGTGTTTAATGTGTATGCCGCACACATACACATTACATAGTTTTCAATGAAATCAACATTCCGTCATTTTGAACATACTTCATTATACCTTCCACAAGGTAACCACCATTATAGCATCACCTACCCTACTCCTGTATCTCTTCGCATTCCTAAAAATAGATGGAGTAATGCATCTGATGTGACTGAAGAGACAGCTTCCTCCTCAGCCTGTCTCTCTCCCTTCTCCTTCTCTCGTTTCCTGCTTAATATTCACAACATTCCCTCGTCGTGAATATTCAATTAGGCCTAAACGTTAATAGCTCCAAAGTCTTGCTTTCAAGTATGGATTCGCACATGTTTTCCGGCACTTGAAACGCCGTGTCACTTGCCGTTAGGTTTAACTGTGAATTTCAAAGGTTTTACATTTTGAATTTTTTTTTATAATAATATTTTTGTTTCCATAATTGATATCGCGGAGCGTCTACGAAGAGATCTATTATTACACCATAGATCTTTATTTTGTTATAATATTGTAATATTTCTTAATTTTTCTCCTTAACTTTTTGATTTGACCTTGTCATTATTTTTCAAAAAACTTGACCTACCACATTTCAATTTTTTTATCATTGTGTTATAATTGTATTTACATCTTCACATAATCCTAACAGTTCTTCTTTCTCTAAAGTAGTCTGTCAAGTTCTTATCTAACTCTAATGACATCGGAAATTCCAGATTATAGCTTCTTGAAAACTAATTTTCGACTAATTGACTAAACTAAATCTCGACTAATTGACCAAACACTAATTCACATCAACTAATCACACCGTTAATATTAAAAATATTTTCGCTTTAGGCCTATCCAAAAAACCAAAACACCAAAAACTACTTGACAAAATCAGCCTCTTGTGATGTGTCGTTGTTCCCAGATTTTATCTTGCATTCAAATTGGCTTCTTGGAACCCAAAGATAAAACCTGCGAACCCCAATATTGTGGCATCCGTTTTGTAGGCCTAAATTTGAATATTTTGTTTGGGAATTTAAATGGAATTGTCAAATCCTTAAATTAATGGAATGGTTTGAGATCTTTTTTATGGCTAGGAATTTTAATAACTTTTTTAATTGAAATTTGTCAACTTTAAAATTACGAAACGTTTCAAAGACTTTTTTGTTTTAATTTTGGTTTATTAAAAATTTATTTGCTGAAACTTTCTTGTATTTTCACAACTTATAATTGGATCGTCAATAGCACAAGTGAGGTAACTCGCATTCAAATAACATAAAGCTCACCTTTATCTAATTATTGATGGTGATTCTGAAGTTGATAATCATATTTTTGGAGTTGTTTCAAATATTAGTTGAATGTTGGTTGCCACAGTAGACCAGCCATTCTACAAGGTCTCCAAGACTACACCGCGTACCCAGCGGGCGACCACGTCTGAAGAAAGAGAACCGATAAATTTCTCAGTTAATTTAACGGTTAAGCCTAAGCATTGAGTGGCAAAGAAAGCCCAATGAAAAGGAGACCGTTGCAATGGTGATAAACTAAACGGCTTTTTAATTCTAGTCTTAAAGTAAACGATAAATAAAAGCCGTATCACATCTATCAAGTCCTAAATAACCATGGGAATGGTTGGAATGGAGAGACACTAGACTTTCATTCAGGGATAACATAATATGGTATTAATAATAATGATAATAATAATCACTAATGGTGATGATAATAATAATGGTAATCATAATAATAATAATAATATTAACGGCTAAAAAAGATGATAATAAAGATGATAACAATAATAATGATGATAATAATAATAATGATGATAATAATAATCAAACAAATAGTAATAGTAAACATCAATAATACTAACAAAGATAATAAAAAGCTATTAATAACACAGAGGATAAAAAAGTCTTGTTTTGTCATATGAATTTAATTTCAAATTCGTTGTAATTCTAAAGTTTTCCTCGACACTTTCCTATAGCTGTGAGTGGCACTAAAAGACCTACCTAACTACAGTGCCACTTAACTGAATGTGTGACGTCACTGAGAGTGTTTGCTTGTTATATAGTCGTATTATATATAATAAAACGACTATATATTGTGAGGAAACGCCTCTAATAAAGTTAGTTCTTAGTAAGATTATGTAGTTTGCTTTACTCTTAACTGACATTGCTTCTATCAACATTCCTCCAATTAATTGAACTTAATTATCGCAACCGTTTGCTTACTACGTTTTGTATTGTACAATGTTAATTTTGTCGTTGTTTATATTTTTGGCACGCTGGTTTTTGATATTTTTGGCACGCTGGTTTTTGATACTTTTGGCACGCTGGTTTTTGATACTTTTGGCACGACAGTTTCAATGAATTTTTGGTATAGTTTTTAAATGTGTTGACACATTTTTAGGTTTATTTTACAACATAATTTTGTTTTCGATTCGTGCAAAATTGTTTACACTTTATTATACACTGTTTCTATGTTAACCTTAGACATTGTTGCTGACACTTGTTATGGCATCATTTTTGAATGTTTATGTATTATGAAATCTTAGACGTTTATAACAAACAAACATGTCAATAGTATTCATCTAGAGCTATGTATGGCCCAAAATTATTGCTAGCCATTATAGCTTCCATTCCCAGGCAACAGACAAACCAGTTTCCAAAATACCAATGCTGGAAACTCAAAAAAGCTGCGACGATGTTCCCACGTAAAGTAGAACGATTGGGCAATCGTACATTCAGTTATTGAAGGATCGAAATCAAGGATCCTTTATGCTCGTCAACTCCTTTTGAGGATGTGCCCAGTGAATCCTTGACTAATTGCCTGTGGACTCGTTGGTCAGTCCTTTTGTGGTGGGCGATAAAAAGGCCGCAGAGGCGTGTTGTGGTGGACACTTTAGTGGACCCGTGAATGGTGAGGTGGAAGCATCCTTTTGCCTTGGTGGGTCATTATCACCTTCGGGGTTTTGGAGCTGTGAGAAGATAGGCTTTGGCATTATTATTGTTCATTATTATTATTGTTATTATTATTATTTTTATTTATTATTATTTTCATTTATTATTATTTTTATTTGTGTTATTATTACTGTTCTTAATAATTATTATTCATATCATTATTAGTTATTATTAAATCGTTCAATATATTATCCTTCATTGAAAATTCTTTTTGCTATTTCTTAGTATTGTTATTTCGAAATATATTTAATTGATGTTACATGTTCGAATCAACAACAATTATTTTATGTCATTCCTAGAAATTTATAATAAAAACATATTTTTGATTTCGCAACATCTTGTCTATCTCTTTCTTTCTCTTCTTCATTTTCTCTTCTTCTTTTTCTCTTTTCTCTTTCTCTTCTTCTGTCAGTGCATGACAACATTGCATTGACTGCATGAATTTATTCATTTCAATCCGGGTCGTTTTAGGCGGGAACAAAAGCCCGCCATTATTTTTGACCACCTTGTCCAGTGGCATAACCGCCAACCCAACCCATCCATTGGGTTTTTGTCGCCCAACCCATTCATTGGGTGACAAAAAACCCAAAAAATTGTCAATGGGTTGACTCGAATTTTTGAGTAATTGGTTCTGGTCACACTCCTCAGCTTTTCTTGACCTGTCCTTAGATGGTCACTTCTTGTTTTATTTATGTTTATTATTCATTATTATTATTATTATTCATTATTATTTATGGTATTTATTATTTATGGTATCTATTATTAATACTCTTCTCATTATTATGATCTATTTGGGTCAGATTTTATTGTAGGTATTACTGGTGTTGTTGAATAGAACGGTTGTTTATGGTATGTTTACAAGTTATTACTAGTTTTTATTTTTATATTATTATTGCTGTTTACATTAATAATGTTCGAATTATTATTATTTTTCAATAATAACAATTGATATAAGTAATATAATGTTACAATAAATATTATTGTTTCAATAATAATAATTGATATAATTTATATAATGTTACAATTAGTATTATTATTTTGATAATAATAATTGATATAATTTATATAATGCTACAATTTGTAGTATTATTTTAATAATAGTAATGTATATAATGTTACAATTATTATTATTATTTTTATTATAATAATAAATATAAGTTATATAATGTTACAATTATTATTAGTATTGTTTCAATAATAATAATTAATATGTAATAATGTTACAATTAGTATTATTGTTTTAATAATAATAATAAGTTATACAATGTTACAATTAGTATTATTGTTTCAATAATAATAATAAATATAATTTATATAATGTTAAAATTATTATTATCGTTTTCAATTAATACAAACATTATAACATTTGCTCAACCACCACCGTTGCACAACCCAAAAAATGGTTATGTTGACATTTTCGAAAAAGGAAAAAAGGAGGACAGGTTTGGCCAAACAACCTGAACAGTTGCCTGACCGGTCGACCTGTCAGGTCACTTAGCGCATCCATTAAAGGCGCAAACAAACGCACAATGCACTCGATGTCCGTCTGCTTTGTCTTGCTCTGCCTTATTTTGCGTCGGGATGTGTATTACAAAATGCGGACTTTGTCAACCGACGTTTGTTTGTTGTGTTTTTAGGTGTCGTTTTGTTTGTTTGTTTGTCCATTCAATCGTCCGTACATTTGGCTTTTGTTGCTGACGTCATTATTCGTGTTGGCCAACAACACCTATGTTCGTTTGACCTGTCCCCTTCTTTCATTGTGGCAGTGTTGCAATTTGTCCGTCTGTTGCTGTGATACATTCGTTGCACTTCATTCTTCCCGGTTCGTTTACCAAACATTCGACACTCACTTCCTTATGGCGTGTGTGCGCGCGCGCACTCGCACATACACACGATCCATCTTTTTTTCTCCCACAAACAAACACATTTACGCGGATGCACGTTCATCTGTTTAAAAAAGTGCCATCATGATAACACCCCTTTGCCGCCATATTGTAAACCGAATCAACCGGAAACCTTGCACCGACAGTTGACAGAAACCATTTGTGCCACTGACTGTCACCGGAGGAAGAGACAGACAGATCGCCCACCCACACCTCCTGTCTAATGTCGGGCTTATCTCTGTCTATTAGTGCAGAAGGAACGTTTTTAATTGACTTTGATTTATGTCGACGACTTGTCTACACGTCTGTTTCTATTCAATGTCTTCGGATGTTGGTTTGGCAATTTGTTTTTACACTCGTTTGCGCGCCATTTAATTGAATTCAAAATTTGTGGTTGTGAATAAATATGTTAACAAATTATAACCTTGATCATCAATGATTATAATGAATAACAATAATAATAAATAAGTAATAGTAATAGTTACGATCATAATAATAATAATATTAACTAATAATAATAATAATATTAACTAATAATAATAATAATAATATTAACTAATAATAATAATAATAATATTAACTAATAATAATAATAATATTAACTAATAATATTAACTAATAATATTAACTAATAATAATACTATTACTATTATTATTAGTAATAATAATAATAATAATAAACTATCAACCTATTTGCCCGATCCCCTCCACATATGTTATCTTAATGAGTGTTAATTTAAACTTAAAACCCAATTGAAAGACATCTCGTAACTCACCATCTCAAAGTGGCTTGAAGATAATAATTCTTTTGTTTGGCTTCACACTACGCCTTGGCGAGCTTTTAGGAAGGTGACGTGTTTTTATGACAATAATATTGCGGACGATTATAAAAATAATACTAGTAGTAGTATTATTAATTATAGTGTTGCTAATGACGCTCACAACAGTGTTGAAACTATTACGTTTTTCTTTACCCATCTAATGCCATGACTTTATCATCTTCCCCCATTATATGGACAAGTGAGGTAACCCACATTCAAATAACATAGTTTACCTCACTTGTGCTATTGCCGATCCATATATGGAATACATAAGTCTTCCAGTTCTCGAGGGATGCGTACGACTCGGTGCAGGATTTATCGGACCAGACGATGCCTGATTTGCATACCGCCAATAAATCCTTCCGCCAAACGACTTTATCAAGTCGCCGTCTTTTGTCTCTGCGATACCGCCTGACTCCGCCCACTTTCGGTCGCTAAGCCACGCCTTCTTTTCTCGAACGACCTTTCCTTCCTTCAGTCTTGGTCTTTTGATGAAGACGTCCCGATAAAGAAAGCGATAGGTCAAGATAGGTGTAGGGTAGATTTTGCTGTGGTTCAAGGTAGTGCTATGGTAATAATGATACTCATATTAATACTAGCTAAGATAGTAATACTACTAATCCCATAAATATCACTATTACTACTGTTTATCTTAATAATGATAATGAAGTTAGTATTGCTCGTGTAACTTCATTATCGTTGTTCTGACTAATTAATACTGCTACTACCAGTACTAACACTCCTGATGGTAACATCATCATGAATAATAACAACACATCGGTAGTCTAGACACAACAAGTGAAATATAGCTTTCCGACATACTTAACCCTATCATCATATGGTATATGAATTAGGCACATGTAATAAGGAGTTTTTCAATACGAGTGCTAATGTATTTCAGTCCTTATGAGTAATTACTCGTGTAGTAAAGAGTTAAGGCTATACGCCGAAGGTATATTATAAGCAGTAAGAGTTGTTCTCAATACTATTGTTGATGTAATTTAGTCCATAACAAAATGCTAAAAACTATAAACCGACGGTACAGTATTAAGCATCAGGGCCAGGCTTCCTTAAACTATGGCAGAATAAACGAAGGAACAAAGCAACCAATAATTAACGGCTTGTCGAGGCGTACAAACGGTTGCCCTTCTGAACACAGCCTGTCCAGTCGACTTAGGCTCTCCTTTCCACCTGATTAATGGCAGGCCTACGATCCTTTCTTTTTTCAAAAGTTTTTTATATTTAATTTTGTTTTCTTCTCAAGTTTTGATATTTTTGATGCGCGACGGCCGTGAGTATCTAATGTCTCGTCTGTAGATAAGTATCCATCCAAAGTATCTAAAGTATCCATCCAAAGTATCTAAAGTATCCATCCAAAGTATCTAAAGTATCCATCCAAAGTATCCAAAGTATCAACGGTACTCAAAGGATGGAATTATCATAGCAGCTTGATTACATTGATCTTGATACCGCTTTAATTATAGCCTTGCGTATCGTCTGCTGTTATTGTGATGCCTTATTAAGTGGCTGGATTTTCTTCTGCTTTTATTCTCTTTGTTTTCTGTTCTTTATTTTCTGTTTTCTTTGTTCTTTATTTTCTGTTTCTCTGTTCTTTATTTTCTGTTTCTCTGTTCTTCATGTTTTATTTTTAGTATCCCTCTTTCATTATACTCTTTACTCATTATCATTTATTCTCTTTCACCGTATTTTCTCTTATCCCGTACCCTCCTCCCACATCTCATTTAGTCAGTAGCAGAGCCGTTTTTTTCCATTGAAACATTTGAATTTGTATTCATTGCTGCCTTACCTAACTAACCTAACTAAGGCTGGCCCAAACTACTGTGGGTCACGCCCTGCTTTGTGCAAGACTCGCTCTGGATAGGCCATCGCTAATTATTCCATAGGCAGGCCTATCATGGCCTAGCCTGGCCTTTTTTATGTTGCATAAGTAGTCCTAAATCAAAATCTCTTTTTCATGGTTTGATTTATTTGGGAGATCGTCTGCGCTTTGTTGGTTATTCTTTAGTTCTTGAAATGTACAATTTATTTAATTTGATTACAATACATTTGACATTGCTTTAATAAAGTCTAAGTATTGAAGAAGATAATAAGGAAGAAAAAGTCAAGACGATTAGACACCAGAAACCTAGACGATAATTCCAACCATTTCATAAGTTATGTCTTCGTCCTCCTTCGCCTTCGCTCTTTCCACCGAAATACTTCGCCACGGAACGCCGTCGTTAATTACGACCTACGAGACACGACTTTGGTATTAGCGTAACTTATCGTCCTTTGACACGACTCCTGCAGGACCCTTGCGACCTGGAAGGCTTAGGGACGCTCTGATTAAGATGTCCTTAACACGATGATTAGCATGACTAAGACTATGACAATAATGATTATGAATACGATGATCATAAGTATGACTTTGACAACGATAATTTATTTTAGGACTTGATCAAAGCAATTTTAAATGCAGAATATTAATACATCTCGCAGAACGGTTGAAAATATCAAGATATTCTAATTCAGAACAAAATCGTTGGAAATCAAAATTTGAAGATGACGTCACAATATTTGAATTTTTCGCGCCAAAAATAAAGGAATTTTCCCGCCAAAATCTGAACGTTTTGTGCATCATGTCTGCCGCGATGTTGGTTGCCCTGGAGGGAAGGTTGCCTCTGTGCTGAACATCTGTTGCCTCCGAACACCTGACGCTGTTTCAAGGGACAAAAACGTCGTGTATCCCTCGTGATTTGTTTTAATTACCTGCATAAGCATCACTTGATCCGCTCCTGTTTTTAACTCATTCTTACTGTTATTGTTTGTATTAATATTAATACTGTTGTTATTGTTTGTATTAATATTAATACTGTTGTTATTGTTTGTATTAATATTAATGCTATTGCTATTGTCAGTAGGAATATTAGTATAATTGTTTTCTAGTATTAGGGAGTAGTAATTGTCGTAGTAGTATTAAGTTTGCTTTGACAAACTACTCGGGGTCATTTGGTACAGAACGTTTTTTTTAATTATTCAGAAAATAATACCAGACACATTTTTCGAAACTAACAATTTATTGTTAGAAATGTTTTTTACAATATTTTATAAGTTAATATAAATTCCTTCTCCCCATTGTCAACTTTAGTAAACATTTTTTTATTGTAAATAAGACCAACCTGTTAGTCTTCCACTCACCCCCCCCCCTCATAATAATTACTCCTAAACTGTTATTCGCCGTAATTATACCATTGTTGGCTTAATCGTCCGACCTATTCGTTTATCCGTCCATTAAACGGGTCCACAAAACAGTCGAAAGCCCACGGTGGTGGTAAGATAAAGGAACCGAGCCTCTGAGTATTTTAGTTGGGCTATAGACGTAGTTGGTCGTTTTATTTATGTGGTCGTTATAAGGAGTGTATGGGAGTCTGGTTTTAATGGTGATTGTCGAGGCTACTTGTTCAATTGTTCCTATCTTCAGAGCTGCAATTAGCAGTTGATAACGTTTATAATTGTTTAATGATAACACAAATATTGTAATAACCATAATTACAATGGCGATAATAATAAAATATTGTTACTAACAACTCTAACCCTAATTATAATTATTATTTTATTAGCATAATTTATTAATAATAACAAAGTTGAAATTATAATCAACATATCAACGACATAAAGACTCTCATAAACGAGGAGTTCTTGAATAAAAAAGTCCTTCCGACAGAGACTCCTTTGCCAAAGGCCCCTTCGACTAACACTCGCGGGGCATTTACCTCCTTCAGGAACACACACACACAACAAGCCGACTGATTACAATTTTTTTTAATATGTTAAATGCGTGTCGTTGTTTTGTTTTAAAGTAAACTTATAAACAACAGCATTGCCAATTTAATGCAAACATTTTTACAACAAAGACAAATAAATAATCATAGAAACGCTAACAAAAACCCAACAATGATCAGGCAAAGTAAAAAACCTACAGAGTCGCACCAACACAAAGCAATCACAACAACCACCAACAAAAAGCAACTAATCAAGCAGCACAAAAACAATCAACCGCACAAACAATTCACATTTTTTTGCGTCAGGTTAAAAGGAATCGTTGCCCCGCGATGAGCAATGTAAGTAATAATCATTGCGATGTCTGAAGACGGGTGTGGGAACATTTCAATCAAAACTTGCTTCCCACTCCTTGTTCTGTTTGGGAACTCATCCTTATTTGATGTCTAGTGGTTGCACCATGTATTGCTGTTGATACATGACGTGGTTGCACCATGTAGACGTTTGACACATGAAGTCTGGTGGTTGCTCATAATTAAAACTGAAACCCATAGTGACGAATACTTCATAATATAAAACAAATCAATGCTTAACTCAAAGTTTATACATACATTGAAGATTTGGTTGTGGAAAAGTTCCCAATCAAACTTATTCGTACATGAATTGTCCCAAAAAATGAACATTTCCGTTTCTTTGTCCATACCGAGATTTATATAGTCTTCCTCGTCTTCTCCTCCCTCCCATTTTGCATGGTTTGCACTTTAATCCAAAACTGATTGTGTGTGTGTGTTCGTATATCTGTTTGTGCGCGCGCACAACCACTTGTAACTTATCCGACTTGATAAAAGCCCAGAAGCAATGCTTGTACAAACAGTTGCATTAAGTAACATATTTAAATTGCTAGGGAGGGGGGTGAGGGAGACCAGAGATGGGGGAAGCAGTTAAGAGGGTTGGTCACAACAAAGAAACAAATTACCCCAAAGCTACCTTTGTTGTCATTTGCATCTCTTTGCAAAGTGTCCGAAAAGTTGGGCTTTTTCTGCCGTTTTTCATTATTATTGATATTAATTATTATTACTATTGTTAATTATTATTAGTTATTGTTTTTTCTAAGTGGGATATACGAATGAATAGTCTTATGTTTCCATTACCATGTGCATAAATGGAACAATTGCTGGAAAGAGAAAATAATGTAAAAAAAAAAGGAAAAGATTATGTGAGTGATCCAACGGGTGTGTAATCAACCTGGCTGTTCTGGTGACCTTATCGCCCCCCACCGAATTAACTTCATCATCCAACTACCTTTTTGTCGTCACGTGACCTCTTTTCACCTTCTCCCCCTCCCATACCCTCCACTGCCACATCGCAAAATAATTGTCGTTACGTAGCGGTGTTCGTTAAAAGTCGTCTCTGTTCGTTCATTTAAGCCATGTCATTCGTTAATGTGGTCATCTCGAGTAATTTCATTTAACGATCTGGTTCGTTGGTTCGTTAAGAAACGTTTCGTTCACTCGTTCCACTTAACGATCTAGCGATCTGGTCCAATCAGCTCTGGTGCTTGGGTTGATGGTTTTAGAGTGACGTGTACAAAAAATAAATGGGTCGACATTAGCACAAGCGAGGCAACCCACATTCAAATAACATTGAGCTTACCTCACTTGTGCTATTTTCGATCCAAAAAATGTGGTTATTGGCAAAATTACACATCACTGACATCAGCGATTATTCAGCCGTGTCTAAGCATGGAAAAGTTAAGCCTGAGGCTCAGTGTGACCATTAGGCCCAGACGAAGCACGTTCCGTTCCCACTCACCTCTCGTGAATGAGGAACCTCCGATCTAATGACACGTTGGATCCATACAAACGGCAATTTGATGCCCATTGCCACGTTACCTTGGTCGTTAACGCTCGAGTAATGCCGTGTAAGAATGGCATTTAAACATACACGATGTACCATCACGCTCGTTATCATACACGATATTTCGGTTGCCTTGTGGCATCGTATACGATATTTCGGTTGCCTTGTGGCATCGTATACGATATTTCGGTTGCCTTGTGGCATCATACACGATATTTCGGTTGCCTTGTGGCATCATACACGATATTTCGGTTGCCTTGTGGCAGGGTGATGAAAAATATTTTTTCATTTTAAAGAGGACGTTCGTTTTTTGATCGGTTTAAGTCGTTTTTAAGCTTTTATTGCAGAAAAAGGCCACTTCGGCCCAATTTTTTGGTTGAAAGAGGACGAAAAAAAATCTTGGAGGACAAAAAACACTGGTTTTCATCACCTTGCCTTGTGGCATCATACACGATGTTTTGGTTGCCTTGTGTTATCATACACGATATTTCGGTTGCCTTGTGGCATCATACACGATGTTTTGGTTGCCTTGTGGCATCACGCTCGCAACCCTCGGTTCCTGCTATCCTACACGCTATTTTGGTTGCCCATAATAAATCTCCTATGCAACAAAAGTTACTGCCTCTTGTGTTTTTGAATATCTGATTTTTAATTGATCTAACATCATTATTTTATGCAAAATATTTAACATTTACACTGTTTATAGAATAAAAAACTTTATTATTTTTATATCAATGAAATGTATACACTGATTAGTTATTTTGTACGAGTTGATGTTTAAAAAACTTGCATTAAATGCCCTGAAAGCACATGAATTTTTAAACACCTGATAAAAGGAAGTAGTTAAACGAATGCAATGTCTTTGTGTAACACAAAAAACTACATTAAAAACCAAGCTACCTATCACTTGTATAATCTAAGGTTTGTAAAACAACGTTTTTTGGGAAGCAACGGCTGGCATGTCCCTGCACTAACCCCCACCCCCTCCCAATCTTACAGTACAGTACAGTTCAATAAAATGGAATAAAAAGTTGCAATGCAAGGCCCGGCACCCGTCAAGTGTTACTTTGGGAGAAGGAAAAAAACCAAGTGAACTGCACAACAATGGCAGCTTAATAAACAACTGAAAAGCGGGTCGTGATACCCTAAAAAACTAACCCCCCTCCAGCTTTGATTTCCAGCCCCCCTTCATATCTCCTCTCCCGCCTCCCACTCCCTCCCTAAACCGGGGGGCCGTAGACTGTGATTGCAGGTCAGAGGTCGTTCAATGAGGATTCGAACTACGGGCTACCAAGTCGGTACTCGAGCATGTCTAGTATTTGCTGCCTGCAGGCTCTTGCTTCGTAAGGCCCCGCGGGGTTGGCTGGGCTAGGCCGTGTTTAGGCTTAGGCCTAATTGGTGGATGCGAGATATTGGAAACGTTTAATTTTAGGTTCTTTGCTGAGGTTGAAAAAGACGTTCTACTTTGCAAATGTGGAATTATACGAAATTACTTTTTCTTACCGTAATAACTTGTACCAATAATGACAATAATAATAACAATAGGGACAATCGTATTAATAGTAATAATAATGGGGACATTCGTATTAATAATAATAACAATAGGGACAACCGTATTAATAATAATAACAATAGGGACAACCGTATTAATAATAATAACAAAAGGGACCATCTTATTAATAATAATAACAATAGGGACAACCGTATTAACAACAATAACAATAGGGACAATCGTGTTAATAATAATAGGAACAACCGTATTAATAATAATAACAATAGTAATATTTATAATAATTACCCAATAATTATAGACATTGATTTATAACTTAAATGTTAATTCCAAAAAGTGATCATAGGATAAAGTTCCTCTGTTAGTCATTTATATTCTAATTAGATGTCATTGAACAATTTAAATAATACCCTTGCAATACCCACAATAAAATACCACCAATACCCTTGCAATACCCACAATAAAATACCACCAATACCCACATTGACTAGCATTTAAAAGTCAAGGGTATTTATTTGGCTTCGATTAATTGAGGAAACATTTTTTCCTTTCCACATCCTGTGGTTCTGCCATCAACTCGAATGCATTTTTCGACCTGTGTGTTGACAGCTCACTGCGTGTGACCTTTGCAACGTGACCCAGGCTGTGTCACGTATCCAAAAGTGTACACGTAATTTTTTGGGCCACATCGCTACGTGTACATCTCTCTTTTAAGCTCTTTTATCGGATTTGATTAGCACTGTTTTCATTCTTTATTACTTCGTGACGGTATTGTAGTTTAAAAGTGCTGAATAACCCCCGAGTGCATCGCTGGACATTGGCCCCTTTATTTGTATAATCAATAATCAATCAGTCTCTTTTAAGCTCTACTGCAACGTGCAAACATTTTTCATTGCATCTGTATGTAAAATCGTACAATTTAAGTCTCATTGCTAAATGTAATGTACGCGATGTAGAAACCACGCATACGTTTGTGTGTTTTTTCTACGTACAAACTAGTATTTTTGGGCTACATGTACAAGTGTAAACTTAAATTTAAATCCAGTTCGGTGAGACCCATAACGACTGACTTAATTACAATGTAAACGTAACTCCGGTGACCTATTGGTACGTGCAACAGTAATTAATGCCCATGCCAAGGAAATCTTTAATTGTCTGATCAACGTTATTGTGGCAATTAAACTCTATTGTCTGTGAACTGATCCGCGCTTAACAGGTAGCGCCACCTGGTGTTCACTTTTGGTATCGGTTTAATGGTGGTGGTGACTAATGGACGAGTTTAGTTACCTTCTCATGTTAGGTATTGTTCTTACCTGAAAAATGCATCGCCGTATAATGATGAGACCTAAACGAAAGCATACTATGAAGATGCTTCTATTTACGCCTGTTTCAATTGTTATTTCAAACTTATTATATACTGATCGACAATAGCCCAGGTGAGGTAACCCACATTGAAATAACATAAAGCTTGCCTCACTTGTGCTAATATCTATTATATATGAATCGACAATAGTCCACGTGAGGTAACCCACATTCAAATAACATAAAGCTTGCCTCACTTGTGCTAAAGTCGGTCCATATATGTGTTGCTCAGGCGTAAACCAAGTCCATTGGATGTCATCAATGAATATCGGAATGCGACAACCAAGCAGAGATGTTGAGGTTCATCCTTGATTTTCTCACAGTCCTGATTTGATCTTCATTTCCTTTCCCTCGTTTAGTTAACGTTGGGTCATATCCCCTGCTCTAGAACCCCGAGGCTTCATATTTTGGTGCGGATAGATTTGTCATCTTACTGATTGTACTTTAATACAATAATAAATGTTTTTCTGTACCATCCCCAGGAGTAATTATATATTTCAAGTGCTTGTCTTCTTCCTGATTGAATTTGCTTTGATTGGTCATTCAGTTTTTTTAAATGTGGTAGTGTATTGCCAGGTGGATAGGAAATCCCAAGCAATTGCTAGAAACAATGAACTATTGTTGAACACATTTGAAGTAGTAATCGGTTTTGGTAGCGGTGGTTGTGGTAAAAAAAGGTAGTGTTAATAGTAAAAGTTGTATGAAATGATACTGTTCATAGTAAAAGTTGTATTAAATGGTACTGTTAATAGTAAAAGTTGTATTAAATGGTACTGTTAATAGTAAAAGTTGTATTAAATGGTACTGTTAAACAGTGCAAATGGTAATAAGAGGTAGCGGTAGTACCAATGGTTGTAGTAATGGTAGTAAAAAGTGATGGTATTGTGGTAGTGTACAGTGTGGCCCATGGCGGCTAAAAGCCATGACAGAGAGTATCAATTTGGTTGTCTTCAGGTTGTCATTTCCTCAATGCTTTGTTTGTTTTTCTTTCTTTCTCTGCTTCTCGATACAGTGGTCGAAAATCCACACGAGAGATTAATGTGTTTGTTCGTACGATTGTTTTTCTGTAAAGAAAATGTTGTTTTAGTTTTTTTTTCTTTATGCGAGTGACATTATGATGAACAGTCTATGTTGTTCTAGTAATAGTTTCAATAATAATTATTATTGTTATGACAAGAAGGGTAATACTGTTATTCGTTCTATAAGAATGATAATACTATTATTATTAACAATATTATCAATTTCACCCTTGATATCACATAAACACGAGCAGAACTGTAATAACACAATTTGCTTGATTGAATATTATTATTATTATAGCCAGTGCTTGCCTGCTTGTGGTCATGCACGCCTGAAGCATAAAGAAGTCTCTGTGCACGAAGGCAGTTTGCTTTTTGTTTATTTTTTTAATATTCTAACTACTTCTATTGCTTCAATCATCATTATTATTACAGCGTCATAAATACCAGTCGTTATTACCACATTTTATTTTGTTTTTATTATTATGATATTGATTGTTGCAACACTGTCAAATTCTATGTGTTTTATTTTTTAAGTGTATTTAATTTAATTTTTTAAGTTGATTCCATTTTATTTTTTGAATTGGTTGAATTTTATTTCATGTAAATAAAATAGAACAAAGTTAATTAAATAATTGAATTCAAATGGTAATGAAACAATTAATTGTGAAATAATTTAGTGTACAAAATGATTAAATATAAAAACTAAATTCTATAAAAATAATTTTATGTAAACACTAAATTTATAAATGTTTTTTTAATGTAAACAAAATGTGTATAAAAAACTAACGCCTCTCCTTTTTCTCCTCCACAGAACACATGGCCATCCGCAAGAAGCGTTCCTTCTCAGCCATCTCACTCTCCAAAAAGCTGGCCGACCGCCCCAACATTTCTCCGTCGTCGTCGCCGTCGTCAGAAGAGGAACAGCCACTCTGCAAGAGATCCAGGACGTCTTCTTAGAATCACCAAGAAGATTAAGAAGCGCGAAAGTGGTTATTAAAGCGGGAGAATCCCGTGTGACGATCGCCTAGCATTTCTCATCAGTAATATTGAGGCAATAGTAATACTGATTGTTATTATTAGCATGGTAGTAATAGTGGAGCAATAGTGATAATACTGGTCGTTGTTACGACAGTGCTAATAATAATGAAGCTGAGTAGTAGTAATACTTATTGCTGTTGTTGTTTGCCGTGGTAGTAATAATGAAGCAATAGTGATAATACTGTTTATGATTACTGTCCATGGTAATAATGAAGCATTAGTACTATTACTAATGATTATTATCGCACAAGATAATAATACTACCCCCCATGAACTACGCCATAATATTGATAGACATTGTTCAGTGTTGTTGTGAATGAAAAAACTCTTTACAATCGCAGTTATTTTTTAAACTTGAAAATAGTTTACCTAGAACCTGGTGTCCGTTATTTTGTGTTGAGCTGCAGTTAGCAGTTTTTTTTAAAATGCAGCTGTGCAGTTTACAGTTTTTTTAAATGCAGTTTTACAGTTTGCAGTTCTTTTCAATGCAGTTTTACAGTTTGCCATTATTTTAAAATGCCGTTTTTACATTTCTACAGTTTGCAATTCCTTCTAGATTCAGTTTTTGCAGTTTTAGGTTAATTGTCAATGCATCTGTACAGTTAATTCTCACCCAATCCAATGAACCGACCTCTTACCCGACTTTATGTTGCTGATTCTATATCGAATACTGGTGATGGAGACAAAAAATGCCTATGACATACCTGTAAAATTATTTGCATTATCCATTTATTTATCAAATAAAGAAATGCCACATCTGGAATATTTATTGTATATAACATTATGGATTTTCTTCCATAGCTGAATAAAAATGTTTTCTATGACAAGTCTACAAAACATTATCGTATTGAATCTTGAACGAATTTTATATGATTGTATACTTAATGTTTGTAGAGTTGTTTTTTGTTTTATTTTAATTAGCTACAAAAGCTAGCTAAAAACTCATTATTTTTTGTTATTAAATAAATGTAAAAACCGAAGTAATTTTTCTTTGTGGGAAAAATTTCTGGTGAAAAAAAAACTAACATTTTTGTTATTATTATTATTAACTAATATTTTCAAGTACAATATTATAACTGTCTTTCAAAAAATGTGTATTTACACTACATTTTATATATAAAAATATATATATTAATATATTTTGCCTATATGTAAATATTTAAATTACTTTTATACGCGTTTTTGTTGTACTCTTGTAAACATTGCTGTCCAGGATATATATATGTATATATATTTTATATATACTGTATATATCTATTATCAATACATGTATATGGTCGCGTGTTCAATCCACCCCCCACTAAACATGTATTAGAAATCATGGCAGCATACAAGTGCTTAAATGAAGATGTCTTAACAAAGCTGGGTAACCAGATGAGAACAAGTGCTGTGCAGATTACCGTGTAACAATAATGTCGATAGAGGAGAGCAAAATGCAATGGAACAAAAATGGTTCAAAATGTCTAGCCGAAAGGAATCCTATTTTTAGGCCTACACAAATGAAAACTTATTTTCCAAAGTCTGTTTATTTATGAAAAAATGTTTCAACTGAATGAAAAAGAATCGAATTTGTATTTATTCATTTATGTATTATTATAATAATAATAATAATAAAAAACATTATTATTATACCATAATAAAAATAATTTATTATTATTTATAATAATAATTATTACTATTATTCTTATATCATAATAAAAATAATTTATTATTTATAATAATAATTATTACTATTATTATTATATCATAATAAAAGTAATTTATTGTTATTTATAATAATAAAAATTATTAAGTAAATACTTTTTATGATTTTTTTTCAAGCTCTTAGAAAAATATACAAAATAACAATATGTACAAATTAAAACCAAATTCTTATATTTATCTTTTTACCACTTTTTGAATCTTATTTATTTGTGACTTTGGAATAGATGTTTTATTATTATTATTATAATATAATAAAAATAAACTCTAGAATTGAATGTTTTCCTTTTTAATATAATTTCAGTTCAAAGGAAGTTTAAAAAAAACTTTTTGTAACAATTTGATGGTGTGGAGTTGATACAAACATTTCAGTGAAAGTTTTTTATTTATTTACAATTAATCCATCACATTTCATAATAATCCAACTTTTTAAATAAATATATTCATAATCCTTAAAATTCAAAATTATAATACTTTGATCTAAATTTAAAAAAACTCAACTAACATCATCATTTTGTTGTGATCTCATTTGTTTTTGTTAAATATATCTATTATATATATACTATTGGCTTATTTGAAGATTTATATGTAGTGTAGAACTAGCTAGAAAATATAAAAATATGTGCATTGCATATGTATGGCTATATGTTTGAAATATATTCCAAAGAGAAATTATGTTCATAGGCCTAATCATTTCAATATTTTGTTTCCAATTTAAAACTGCTGTAGAGTTTGATGTAAGAAGACAGAGGTAGCTTAGTGTCTTTAAGATCGATGGACAGTAAGAAAATGGGAGATGCATGATTTGTGTGGCATTCATAAGACCAGTACTGCCACACGAGTCTAGAGAAATGGATGAAGCATTTGTAGTATAATAAAAATAATCATCAAGTGTCTAGTGAAAGTGGAGAAATTTTTGAGGTGAAGAAGTAGAAGTATATGAGGTTGTTTTGATGTGGGAGTTCAAGGAGGTTGTTTTGATGTGGGAGTTCAAGGAGGTTGTTTTGATGTGGGAGTTCAAGGAGGTTGTTTGGAAGCGGGAGTAATAAAGATTCTAGTGTTGAGACCGTGGAAAGATGTAAGAGAGGAAAATGCTTAAAGTAAAATTGAACACCATGTTACATGATTCAAAAGCTAGATTGGATCCACAACACCAGATGCAGTCGCAGCTATTTATAATGAGCAAATCCATTTCTCGATATCGGATCACACTCTACAGTGAAAAATACTTTTTAAATTATATTGAAATGTTTAGGTTTGTATTTTAAGGAATGTTGTTGCAATTTCATCCTGAATTTGTGCTGAATTATTTCATGTTCTCATTGCTGGAGTTTTTAATGTATCGAACGTAATGATTCAAACTAATTTGGGGGAAATTGCATCAACTTTCCATTAAAAAGTGTGTACGTGTGTGTGTTTGTATTGAAATTACAAACACACGTGCTGTGTATAATATTTTCGTAGCTGCATTATAAATATATTTGCTTCGTTTCTTAATTCTACCGAACGGTTAACTTCTGCTTTAACATTTGTATTTATTACATCGCTTTATATTAACATTAACATATGCCATAGCTATAGATTTTATCCTTGTTTGGTAAATACCAGACAAATTTAGTTGAGGTTCTTTTCATACTTGGACTAAAAAGCAAAACTTGTACAAATTACACACTAACAATGATCAGTTCCCAGTTTGCCTCCACTATCTTTGGAAGATCCTGCGAAAAGCTTATGTTGACATTGAAGATAGTAACATTGACTAACTTATTTTGAACTAATACAATTAACTATTAACACAAGCGGCTTCACTAATCATGTCCTTCACTAAAAGTTTTAACGTTTAATTGTATTAACATTGATTCTGTTAACATATTTCTCTCAGTATAAAGTACAAAATTGTTTGTTATTATCATTTATTAGTTACAAAATAAATTATAAATACATTGAAATATATATTATTTATTTAGTTATTTATTCATATTATTATCTATTTTGTTATTTCTTATTTAAAGGAGTTGAAACTTCTTTCTAGATAAACTTAATTGAAATGTGGAAATATATTTGAATTTGTTTTTCTTATTGTAAAGCTCAAATTAGTTTGTCTTTCTATGTATGATAATTTTATTTTTAATAGTAATACTAATTTATTTAGCATTATTTTTAATAATACTGAATAAATAGTATTAATATTAATGTAATGTATCATTAATAGCAATAATGATAATGTTGCTATTAATACAAAATTATTATAGTAAAGGCAAAGTGTATCAATGAGTTTGTAAAAATAATCAAAATTCGTGTTAACATTTTTGTTTGAAAAATTAATTTTTTTTTGTATTGCTTTAAATCAAATGTGTTCAAATTAATATCCAATTTTTGAACGAATTAAATTGCAACTTATTTTGTATTCTTTGAAATTTTAAAATAAAAGCATAATCATTCTATGCATTATGCTGCCCTCCAGTCTTTCGTTGCAATGGGTTGAAAACTATGCCTACCAATTTGTCACCTTAGGCCTAGTAATTGAAATAATGCTTTAAGGATTGCTTTAAAAATATTTTCCAAATTATTTGCCTGATTTTCATGGCAGTTGAAAATGGGATTTGTATATTTATCCAAATTATCCCAAAATATTTATAAAAATAGACAAATGTTTTTAAAAATGTTTTAACGTTGTTGGCACTCGTTTATTTAGCACAAATATTTTTTCTTTGTTTTTTTTTGTAATTAATACAAAGTTTTTTTTAAACTAGATATAGTTCGTTTATTTTAAAATGACTTTAAACATGTTCTTTTAAATTATTAATCTGACATTAATTCATTGGCTTATTGATATTGCCTTATTGGTTATATGAAATTGGCCTATTAAATCATTTTGTTGCCTATATGAAATTGGCTTATTGAAATCATCTTGTTGGCTTTTTGAAAAAGGCTTATTGGCTATATGAAATTGGCTTATGAAATCATTTTGTTGGCTACACGAAGATGGCTTATTGAAATAATCTTGTTTGATTTTTTTAAATTGGCTATATGAAATTAGCTTATGAAATAATTTCATTGGCTTATTATTGGCTTTTTTGAAATGTCTTGAAATCCAACTGTGAATTATTTATTTGATATTAAATCGTTCATTGGCATTAAATTCGATTAGAATTAGCCTAGTTTAGTTACGATAGTTATAACATTAGTTACGATAGTTATAACATTAGTTCGGTTGTTGATCGCGCGTTGGTAAGGTTATTGGCTAACATTCTTCCGGCGTTTGTTTACTTAGGGTTTTCGGTTTGTGTAAATGCTAAGATTTTAGTCTAGGTCAGAAATATATTGACCGATCTCAAAGTTTTTTATTGTTTATATTTGTATAAAAAATTATTAATTAGACTGAAATTATTGTAAATATATTGAAATTGGTAAATAAATATGTTACTCATTACTCTGTTTTTCCTTATTCCTTTTTGTATGATTAAATTGCACCATCAATTGTTTATTTATGGAAACCAATCCTATTAAACCTACAATCAATGATGCCTTTGTAGTGAACATTGACTGGAAGTAATAATTACATAAACTGATGTCTCCATGAGCCTCAAGGTTTAAAGGACTAAAAACGTACAAGGAAATAAACCAAACAAAATTTGTTTGCGTTTATATTGCTAAACATTACACTTTGGAAAAATGAAAATTACGAAACATTTACTGTTGAAAAAGTAAAACCTGATCTGTTAATCGAAGTGGCAATCCATTCCATACAATAAACGTCCAACATATGTCCTCACGGTACTGCTTGTCCGTGAATTAGATCGTCCTTTTACCAACATTTTGAAAATATAAACAAGGTCTAAACTTAGCAGTAGCCTGTCGTCGTTTGATTTCAAAACCGCTATTTAGGTTGTTTTCAAGCATGATGAACCTCTGATGAACATTCAGCACCCATAAAATAAAAGTGCTACTCAATATCTAGTTTTCATTGTGTTGGTCAAAATGAGTAATGCCTTTACAACAAGTATGAATTGACTATAGTTATAATGCCGACTATAGTAGTCAGGGTTGGTTAAAGTATATATATTTGAGACATTTAAAAAGTATTTCCTTGAATTAAAATCAATTATATAAGGGTAAATCAAAGTTAATAAATAAGATCAATGTCTACATAATAAAATAGTTTGAGGTCACCAATTAATCACATAAAATAACGAGTTGGAATATAAATCTTGAAATTTGACCAGCAATGGGAAATAAATTATCAAAATCATTGTGTTGTAACCAAAACTTTAAATAAAAAAATCCTTTGGAAATAAAATCAAATAAAACTTTGGATATCTGAATTTCTCAACAGAAGGTGAACTAAAACAAATGTACAAGTAAGTATAGAGCACCCCATAATTGCTTATATATTGCAATAATATCAAAACAGATAAATAAAAGTGGTTAAAAAATGATTTAACTTAACACATGGAAGACATTCATTAAATATAAAATGCTATAAAGTAATTCAGACAGCTAATAGGTCCACATGCAGGGTGCAGCACTGGGTATTGATCAATCAATCAATCCTAGGTCTATACATGCTACAGACAAACCTTGTTTCTATAGCAACGATAGTCAACACTAAAGCGAACCCTCTGCCACTATTTTACTGAATGGTATTTGGGTTAGGCTCAAACTTGGTACTCAAGCACAGATTATTAAACACTAACAGACTATAGTTGCCACATTAAAATGGTAACCCAAAATGTTACAGTATTTTGGTCGTCAATCCAACGCCGACTCTACTACAGGCCTTGTACATACCTGTCAGGAATTTTTATTAGTTACAAAAAACCATTGGAAACACAATTGGTAGCATAGATGCAAACCATTATCGTGATCTCGACTTAACCTTTCTTCATCTTTGATCAACTATTTTAACATTGATTGAACGAAAAAAGTTAATGCCATATCAAGAAAAGATGAGTCGAAAACGTATTGTGTAACTAAAGTTTCGACGTGAAAGGCCTGTAATAAAGTCGGCGTTCGTCAATCTTAAGTATATAGGAAACGGGGCAGTACCAGTTGATGCACCACGATCTACCTAGGAGGTACACACTGTTGAGCTGAAGTGTGACAATAATAGACATAGATGCATTTTTTTGGTTTATACCAACGTTTTTTATTTAAATCACATTGACACAATGTTGTAGGATTTTGATTCAAGTCAAGAAAAGTTCTGGTTGATAACACAAGTAAAGTTTTACATTTACATCAGAAAGTTGAACAACATATCTATTGTATATAATTTAATGTATGCTATATAAATTAGTCCACATTCTCGTAAATTTTATTTGTCTTCCAAAATATAAATTAAACAATAGATAAATTTGACTCAAGTTTTAATAAATTCACTTCATATGTTGAGAATCGTCCTGCAACTACATGGTTGTCAAACAACACTATATTCACTGAGATAAAAAAGTTCTCAAAATAGACGAAACGATTTCAATTCAAGTTTAATATATTGATCTACCTTAAAATTGATACACTAGTTGTAAAAGACGGGTGAACTGTACGTACCATCAGTGGCACAAGCATAGCGTAAATCTAACGCTATTTTCGTGATAATGAGTGCCTCACATTTGACAATAAACCTTCATAACTCCTCAACC